>QYTT01094134.1:38318-51566 GCA_006980735.1 Dasypogon diadema
TTTGACCACGATTTCTTATTAGTGTAGTTGTTAACATGTTAGCCAACCATGTTCTAAATACAAACCAAAACAGGGTCGAACAAAGAAAATGCTATTACTAAAAATGAACTTTGTTCATTTCCGGTTCATCGTGTTAGCCAGTTGTCAGGAACAACCGTCAAATATTTGTGTGAAAATTTAAATTAAAACACCGTCCCGAGTGAAATTGCTTTCGAACTGTCAAAAGTTGTTCCAACACATACATCGACATGTTTTATTTACGCGATGTATCGATAGAGTACTAAATTTTGACCACGGTGGGTTCATGGTTTGTTGGTTGGTCATTGTAGAGTAGGCTTAAGTACCCAGATGTACATACTTACAATTTGGAGATGCTGTAGAATACCCTGTAAGGAAGATCAAAGAAAAAAGAAAAGAGGAAAAATTAAACGACATCGGAGCAGCGAAGCGGCCTTGCTCGCCGGGTGGGGCGTGGGTATTGTTCGCTCCAAGTAAGCTAAAGAACCAAAATCTTTAAACAAAAAAAATGGGTTTACCCTTACATCTCCTTTTAAAAAGATTTACTCCGCATTTGGCTATATAATGTTTGTTAAATGACTGGGGGAACAATTTACGGGCTAATCTTCTGCTCATTATCATAACCCGGGCCTAATAGCGAGAGAGAGGGAACTCATTCCCTATAGATACCCTCTCCCTTATCTTACCCTCCCTGTCAAATGGGGCCAGCATTGACTACCCATCCGATGGCCAGAACTCCGGGGTGTGAGTCCCAAAGCTATAAGAGTCCTTATCGCATTTCGATAATCATGTTAAGCACACAAATCAAGAAACTTAACTCTCTGGTCATTCAATACAAAGTCATTTATTAACAGTATATATTTTGATATGGCGTCACTGACCAAACTTGTATTTGCAGAACAGAAAAACGTTAACCCTCCAACAACTGACGGGAATATACAGAACTTATTAACAAAAAAAATATAATAGTATAATAACCCAATTATTTTATATTATTCACATCCAATCTAGTTTCCTATGGCGCCGTGTCCCCAATACAATCTACTTTGTGATTCTTAAGGATATATATAAGGTGTCACTACAATATGACTTATGACCAAAAAAAAATTTCACAGTAGGTATTTTACATAACACCAAATGTCTGTTTAGCTCTGTTGATCAAATAACTCTAAAATAGCCATTCTCTTGGAATATTTAATGACAGGTACGTTGCAACAAAAAAGAAAATCTTCTCAAATATCATAAAGACAATTTTGTTAACGCTGAATGATAAATTTTGTACCAAAATCGATTATACAATAATATTTGATCAGGCAATTCAAATTCTTGCTAGGAATGAAATTACTTTCTGAAGATACCTTGTTACATATTAAAAAGATGTATGTAGGAAACCCACTGTTCTGGGTAGTCAATCAAAACACAATTGTTAATCAAATCTATGCAAAACGAAACTGATATTACATTATTAATGAGTCACTTTGGTCCCTTCAATTACACATTTTTCTTCTTTTATACACACTACTGGATCAATGAGTAGACACTTTTCTTCCCTCCAATTTCCAGGAAATCAAGTCTGGCCAGGTTAACGCAGATGGCTTCCTCCCATGCATTGAGGAAAAATTTACCAAAACAAATCAACATACCTGCACAACCAGCGTATGAAGAATTACTTAATGAAGGTTGATTAATTAGATTATTCTTCACTGAGGAAAGCTTGCATTGCTGGGTATTACGCATTCCAATCCCATGTCGACTTGAATTCTAATAATAATGAGTTTCAGTTCTAGCCCAGAAGGCGCACTTCTTAGCACAGAGCCAAGAAAAATTTACCTATCTCCGCATAAGCGTTCACACATTTGAAGGAAATGTGCTAATATTAGGCTCCCCGACAAGCATGCAAAGAAATAATTGTTAGTTAAGTTAAACAAACAGATAGGAAAAATTAAAAAGAATAGTTAATAATGTTAGTAGGCAAGCAATTGATAACAGGACGAAACAAACAAAGGAGCAAGGACAACAAAGCGCGCAATGTTGACACTAGTCAAAGAGTCACAAAACCATACGAAGACGACCCTTAAGCACATGCTTACTCACATTCAAATCAAAGTGCTCGACAATACGGTTAACCGCCATGCACATGCGGTTAATAGGCTCATGCTTACCGTAGTTAATTCTAGAAGCATTAATATGCAAAAGAGGGACGCGTCTCAAGTTGCGATTGTTAGCCTTAAAGGATACTCTGCCCCGAAGCTCTGCGGAGTCGATATTAGCGTTTAAGAGCTGGTGAATAAAAACTATATCGGCAACATTACGACGCTGCTCCAGCGAAATCATGCCAACAAGATTAAGTCGCTCGCGATAAGGTGGTAGAATTACAGGATTGTCCCAAGGCAAATCTCTAAGCACAAATCTGACGAATCTGCGTTGAAGAGACTCGATACGGTCAATGTGCACAGCATAGAAAGGATTCCACACCTGAGATGCATAATCAAGTAGTGGCCTCACAAATGAGCAGTACACCGTCAGAGAAACCCGACGATCAGAGAACTCTCTGGACCAGCGCTTTATGAAACCAAGCATGGAGTTTCCTCTACAAACCACATAGCTTATATGGGAAACAAAGTCGAGCATCGAATCAAGTCTTACGCCAAGTTCGACAACCGATCGCACACCAGGAATGTCGTCCGCGGCAAATGTGTAGTTGTAATTGATAATATTACGTCTTCTAAGGAAAGACATTACCTCACATTTATCTACGTTGAGTCCCAAGTTGTTATCCTCTGACGGGGGGGCAAGCGACGAAACCGCGCGGCGGCGCCGACGGCGACCCCGAGTCCCCGCGCGAGCGGGAGCAGGAAGGGCGCGAGCTGAGGGGACAGGGGCTGGAGAGACAGGAGCGGGGGAAGCAGGAACGGAGCAAGCAAGGGTGGGAGAGTCAAAAGCGGAGGGATCCTCGGAAAGGGCATCCAACATGGATGCCCTTTCCCATGGAACATACGCCACAAGTAACCATCGTGGGGGAGAATACAACAAAAGAGTGAGAAAAAAAACAGAAAAAAAATAAATAAATAAAAAAAAATACGGAAACCGTTGGCGGCAAATACTAGACGCGACTGTCTCGGGCGCAAAAAATTGCATATATATAGGCATAAAAAATTAAATTAAAAATTTAAAAAACCCCCGACACAAAAACCTAAGTTCCCTTTAAAAAGTAAAAAATAATAAAAAAAAACTCAATCTTAAAGTGCCTAAGTATGTATTAATAATTCTAGTAAAAATACGTCGCGTTGGGGGACCGCTTCAAATTATTTATTATCTACGATTTTTTTTTCATAAGTATCACATGCCTACCTATTTAGTCTTTTACCCAAGACTTATTATTATTTTTTTGTGTTAAAGTTAAAGTAAATTGATGTTAAAAAACATAACTACAACTCGGAAAATAGGAATATTGTTATTAAACTTTTTCTGCCCACTGCGTTTAAAATTACGTCTTTTTCTGCTTGCACCATATTCAACTCTCCACTTCTCGAAACGCTCAACTCTACTTGACGACGCGTCATCCCGGCAAAATTATTGCATCATCTTCTTTCGTTAACTGGATTGCCAGATTCAATATTTTTCACTTACAGGGTGCTCGTTATAAAGTTTATGTTTTTACGTAGACTGAGCATTATATACCTACATTGTCTACACATTGTTTATCCCGGAGTGTAAAAAATAAAATTATACGCGTAAATGTCCATCGTTGTCAGTCGTTGAATACTCCTTGGTCCAGGCAAGTCAATCGACTATGAACAAATTAACTTGCTGTAATCGAAGCACTACTTTCCAATTTCAACGAGCAAGACACACTTTCCATTCAAGTATACATTTTCGAGTGTATTTAATTTATAAGTTTTTCTAAGAAGAAATTTCAAAATGTGTTATTGTGTTTTTCCTTAATCGATGGAGAAGTGAGCGAGCATCATTTAAACTTTCGGCCATATCTTGCTCATCAGCCCCAATTGAGAAACGCAGATTTAGCACTGACACAATCCCACACGTGAATACACAAACCTATGTAGAACAGAATTCTGCTTTTTAATATGAACTAAATTGAATTTAATCATGGAAAGCTAATGTGCTTGCGCTTCGACACAGAATCCCACCCATCGCTTCCAGTGAAGTAATAGAGCTCCGAAACGTAGTAATCTTTTCTTAAACGGGAGTAACAAAGTTTGCATATCGTATAACTGTTCTTATCTTATGTACAACCAGCCGATGCTTGTCAAACCTAAGCGAAGTAAAGTTTTTCGTTTCAAACCTCAAAAATCAGGTTTATTCTGAATTCTGCAGGGAAATTGCAAATCCTACGTTACAAACACAAGATGTCGCATCTGAAAGTAAATCAAAATGTGAAAATCCACTCGCATTTATTACAGCGGGAGAACTAAGGTAATGCACGCTGAAATGGACTATGGTAATGCACGAGAAAAGATATTGAACGAAGTACTGAAAATAAAATTAAGTTAGGAAAGAGTGGAAGAAAAGAACACCCGCCCCTTTCCTCATCATCTTATGGTAGGGTAAGCGGTACAGGTTTTGATTACCAAATGGCATCCTTATTACAGGTTTGATCTTCTCGTGCTAAGGAAACAGATAAGGAAAGGAATGATATAAATTAGGAAAATTGTAGTGATAATTGTGCAAGAGCTTCGCGGAAAATTATGTTGTCTGTAATGACTTCTTTCAGGGAAAACTTTTTGCGTCGGTCCAGGTGTCTTGAAAGTTGCAAGTGAAATCTCCAGTCATCCAATTAACAATATGTATAAAGCCATGTATATTATAGTATATTATAAAATGAGGACTGCGTGGTAAACTAAACTCCATCTGGAGTAAAATCTTAACCCTTTATTGCATGACTTTTTCTTTATTGTTGTTAACATGCATTATGTAACATTTAGGAACCTGAAAACAATTTTCAAACATTTTTTGAACTATAAGAAATATATTCTCTACACAGTTTTGGGTTTGTTACATACATTTAACATTCAGGAGTAAACTACTTATGTAAATAAAAAAAAGTCTTCTCCGCATGATACATTTAATTGTGAAAAAATATTTGTCGTGAAAGAGAGAATTTATTTACGTACGAAATGTGAAATCTCCTTTAAAACTAATTTTAAGTCGCATTTTCCCCTAAAAGTGTTCAGAAATTTTATGTTGTCATTTTAGTATACATGCGAGGAGGAAAATTCAGTAATTAAATAAAAAACTGCAGGAGGTCTTCTAACAACATTGTATATATCATATAGCTTGCTCGAAAACTCAGTACTGTGCAACTTAGGTAAAAACTACATGTGTAGTTAATTTATTTCCAAAGAGTTTACAATTTTCAAAATACCACCTCATCAGTTCTCTGTTATTATAAAATACGAAATTAGTAATGTTTAAGTGAAATTCACTTATATACATGTGTAGTTTTTAAATAAGTTACGCAGCACTGCGTTGTCGAATAGGGGCATGTATGACATAGAGCCTGTTCAAGATTGCAGTTTCTACATTCAACTGCAATTTCTACGCGTGTAGTTAACTATGCAGGCTATGAAATTATTTTTTGAAGATTTCTATAGTACTTAACAGATAATATCCCTTTTGCTTGAATCTCCATTATCCATATTAGAGACATTGTTTTCGATATACCTTAACTACGTGGGGAAACTATGTAAAGGATATACTCTTTGTTAAGTTGTTTTTAAAAAAATCAGTATTTAAATAGTTAACTACACACATAGAACTTATAATCAACTACAAAAATTGAAATCTTCAACAGACCTATACTATCACTTCATTATGGACAGCAAAATCTTTGAGTGCTATAAAGCCTATGAAAACAACGTTTAAAACCCTGAAACCTTAGGAAACTAATGATGTAAAAATATTTCAACCTTTCTAATAAAAAAATTTAATAAATTTTCGTTCAAACACACCCCTTTCCTAAAATTTGGTTCGATTTTCAACTTTTATACCAAGTCAAGCGAAGAACTTTAGAGCTTTATTCGCCCACTGTATATTGGAAGTTGTTGCGTGTGCGCTGTCCAACATATGATCGAATAAAATTTTCGAGTTTATCGCTTAACTTGAATTTCAATATTACTGTTATATATATTATATATTTGCGAATATACCAAACTTGAACCGTTTTCATTTCAGTCCATTCCTTTTCCCTAGTGTGTATGTTCGATCTATACGGGCAGAACAACTAGATTATAACATTTTTGAAGATTATGGGCCTATTAGAGAAATCGATTTGTGCAGTCGTCTGCAATTTCTATGCATGTAGTTAACTGCGTAAATGAGGAAGTTTTTCGAAAGTAACGATAATATTCAGCAGAAAATACTCCTTTTGCATAGATTTTGAAAAAAATCGGTATTTAGACAGACTATACGCATAGAAATGGCAATCGATTGCAAAAACTGAAATCTTGAACAGATCCATACCATGCAATAAATGGTAATAATAGAGGAAATGGGAGAAGGTTTCAATAAATCCACGTATTGCATACTTATCGGCAGCAACACCAAATGCGTTACACATTAATCCCCCTTACAACACGCTTTATTGGTTCCGCGTTATAGGAAAACGCGTTGTACGAGTATTCTCAAAAACGCGCTCGTATGACCCCGTATAACGTGTTATGTACAAATGATTCATGTTTAGCTTTTCTCGCTAAAAGGGTTTTAATCGAATATTAAGGAAAAATTATGTTATAAACTAAATATCATTATCATGCTAAGCATGTGCCTCTTAAAACTGTGTTTAGGCGAGCAAAGAAACCTCCTTGGTTATCAAGTGATATTGAGCGTTTGATGGCTGCTAGAGATATGCTGTATCAACGTTGGAAAAGAAATAGAACCGAGGAAAACCGTTTACTTTTTGTTCAGCAGCGCAACTTGGTCACTAGGAGTATAGTAAAAGCTAAAAGACTTCACTTTGACACCTTGATGAATACATCCAATTCTAAAGAGTTATGGTCTTAATTGAGGAAGAATGGGTTTATTCTAACTTCGTCAGGTTTCCCTGATACCCCCTGATGAAGTTTGTTAAAGTAATTCCGGTGCCCAAATGCTCTTCTCCCAGCCGGCCGTCAGATTTTCGTCCTATTAGCATATTGCCTTTTCTCTCAAAGGTTTTAGAGAGGCTAATGCATCAACAAATATATGATTTCGTGAACTCTCATGGTCTACTGTCCCCAAATCAAAATGGTTTTCGCAAGGGTTGTAGTACTCTTACTGCCCTGTTGAGAGTCTCTGAGGATGTGAAAATTGCTATGGATCTTGACAGGGCCACTGTTCTAGTTTTACTCGATTTCTCCAAAGCATTTGATTCGGTTGATCATGATATTTTATTACGTAAACTTGAAGCGCGCTTTTGTTTTTCTTCAGCTTCTGTAGCGTTGATTAAAAGTTATATTACCAGTCGATTTCAGTGTGTTGGTGTCAAGGACGAATATTCAGCTAGTGCTAAGTTGTTGTCTGGTGTTCCTCAGGGTTCAATTCTGGTGCCCCTTTTGTTCTCAATGTATGTTGATGTTCTTAGTGCAATTGAGTTGAATTGTAATGTAGTTAAATACGCAGATGATGTACAATTATACTTGTCTATACCTGAGGATCAAATTGGTGATGCTGTGCGTTTTATCAATAGTGACTTGGATAGTATCTATTTGTGGGCTAAGTGCAATAATATTGTCCTCAATCCTGCGAAAACCCAGGCTATAGTGATTTACAAGAGGGATATTAGTACTGGTAATTTTCCTACCATTACTTTAGATGGTGTGAGAGTACCATTTTTAAAAAAGGTTAAGAACCTGGGTGTAGTATTTAATTATACACTCACATGGGCTGAGCACGTGAATATGCTTACGTCGAAAATTTATTGTATCCTTAGGCAATTGTGGACCTCATGTGTGGGTCTTTCGATTAGAATGAGGAAACACCTTGTAATCACGACCATTCTTCCACTTATTAGCTACTGCGACTGTCTTTTTGCTTGTATGGACTCAGTGACTTTTCGTAAACTACAACTAGCTTTTAATGCATGCATAAGATTTGTGTTCCGACTGAAGCTATGTGACCACATTTCACTTTTCGCTAGGAGTAGTTATTCTAGGTATGACGCTAGCTGAGTATTTAAATTTTCGAAAGTGTATTTATATGTTTAAGATTGTTAATCATATAACCTGTTAATATTTGTATGACATTATAAAATTCAGCAGCTCAGTGCGAACTCGTAATTTAATTATACCGAGGTTTAAGTGTTTGCAGTCTAAGAACTCCTTCTTTGTGTCCACTGCTACTCTTTGGAACGAGCTACCTATTGAATGCAAGATGGCACGATCAGAACAAGAATTTAAAAGGCTTTACAGGGTGAAATGTTTAAATGCATAATATTTTTCTTATACTTCTTTTAGGTTGTACACTTCATACTATAGTAATCGCTCACAAATACCTAATTGCTGTTAATTTGTAATGATGTACATTATAAGGTTACGCCTTTGTACACGTTGCTTTAATAAATTATTATTATTATTATTAAATTTCATAGTACATAAATATAACGTGGGGAATCCCCGCGTTATATGGGAGAAAACACGTATTACACGAGGGACATATCATATCATATCATATTTTATTTCATAGTAAAGTACACAAGATTACCAATCTTATAAAGTACATAAAATATATTGGTATAAAGTACATATTATTTCAAGTTTATAATCTAGCATTAATAATTATTTCAAGTTTATAACCTAGCATTAATAACAACGACATTCCATTCTAAGATCCTGAGGAAACAATTTATACAAGCGTAGAACTAACTTCTAAAATTACAGTAAACTATTTCAATTTTTAAAATTCAATCCTAAAGAAAGTGCAAACTAGATAAATACATCATCGCCTGCCTACGTAGGGACAAAGTGGTTGGCTCAACGCCAAGTCGAAAATAGATCCCCCACTGTGATCAAGAGAAAAGTGGACTATGTTACATGAGAAAAGACTTCACACGATCCCTGAAGACGCCAATAGTTCTCGCCCTCTGAACACTAGGTGGTAGCCGGTTCCAGTTACGTATAGTCTGAACAAGGTAGGAATTTTCCATTGCTGTTTTATAGTAGCGAGGAACAATAATATTGAGATTGCGCGGCGAAGAAGCGAAGTGAACCCGATCCATCAGATACGCAGGCCTACCAGTATGCACTAATTTATAAAAAAATATAAGATTCCTACGTTTAATATATGTCTCCAAGGGGCATCCAAGCAGGCAAAGCTTAAATGGAGTTACATGGTCAAATCTGCGCAGGCTGAAAATGAATCGAATGCAGTCATTAAATGCGACATCAATTTTGCGCCTGCACAGACTATCCAATTTAGGAAAAACCATACGTCCAGATAAGAAGTGGGGCAGTAGTAAACTCTTCACCAACCTTAGCCGCGTTTTCGTGGGTAGGATGCTGGCAGAGAGATATAATTTCCTGAGTCCTGAGTATATCCTTCCAAGCGTAAGCTTGATATGTTCACAACACTTCATGTCATTAGTGACCACGACACCTAAATTAGTGACTCTATGTGACGCTGTCAGCTCGACACCGTTGAGATACACTGGTGACACATCAGCCGTCCCCAGATCCCCAGTATAGAAATTTATAAGTTGGGATTTGTTAGGATTAAGTATAAGCTCGTTACACTCAGCCCAATCACTAATTCTCTTTAGATCATCATTCACACGAGCCATGCAGTCCTCCAAAAGCCCCACACTTCTGCTCAAATATATTTGCACATCGTCTGCATAAAGATGGATTTTGACGTCGTGTACATTTTCCGGTAAGTCGTTTATAAATAGGCAGAAGAGAATCGGACCAAGAATAGATCCCTGTGGTACTCCTCTGCTGGTGGCTAGAATATCCGACACTTTATTATTGATTTTTACTACTTGAAATCGCGTAATATGAAAACGCGTTATATGAGTACCGTGTTATAAGGGGGATTACTGTATATGAATGCCATTTTTCAGTCATTTCCCATTACTTATTACACATTGTGACATAATGAAAAATTGACATTTATCTGTCTCGCAGTTGATATCCAACATTACCTTCCCTCCCCAAAATATAAATGATCATTCTTTGGCGCATCCTGGGACACCATCGCCCTGCTTGTGGCTTCTTTGCTTTCCCCTTAATTTTTTATAAATTTGTTTGTGTTCATCACTTATTTTTTATTACTTATTTGTTTCTGACAATAAAAGTTTACCTTATGTTTCATAACTCTACAGGTTTATGTACTAGAGTTCGGTTCCTATGATAAAAAAAGGAAGTAACAATGACTATATTTATTCATATTTGTTTTATATGGTGATAATGATAGTGTCCACGGGGTTGAAAACTCAAAGACTGTCTAGACTAGGGTGTCCGGGCATCTCATCCACGGGGAAATTAAATATGTATGTACAATTCGTTTAGGGTCATCAAGTAAATTTCAATTGACTTTTTTAACAGTTTATTGAGTAGTTACAAGTTATTTGTTAAATACTTTCAATTTCGTTCAACTCTGCTGGCCTCCCGTGATAGACTTACTTTTTCGGCCATCTGGTCTTGAACACTTCTTTACTTGTTTTTATTTTGCTGATTTACTATGTGCAATCTTCATATTTCGGAAAGTTATTTTGATAAAAATATCCATAATATATACGCTCTTTCCCTTGCTTTACAAAAATATCCATATAATATACAGATTATATTAAAGGTAACAGAACGCTGAAATGTCTCGTATAGGTGAGGTTTTAGGAAGAAACTTTCTGCACAAATGTTGTTTGTTATAAAAGTGATAGAGGGAAACTTAATTTTTAAACGGATATACTCCATTGTTGACATAAGACTCGTAGATGTGATTCATTTAGGTGCCAAAATAATCTTATAGAATCAAAACAGCTCTTGAATTCATACTTGGTAATTATGCATTTTTGACAAATGTTTTAGACAAATGTTTTAGACAAATGTTGTGCGACACAAAAATGGCACTTAATGATTAGTCTGAACTGAATTGCCACTCTCAAACGTTTTTGCTAAAATTTCATCTTCTCAGGATGTTTCAACGTACCGTTACTTTTTTACGCTCTGTGTACATATGATATTACAAATTTAGGCAATCGTTTTAGTACCCAAAAATATAAACTATAGTATTTAGTAGTAGCTATCTATATATAGTGAGTCTGTTAGCATCCAGATCTCGACTCGTACACATTTGTTATAAATTAAGACAATAAATATACTAACAATAAGTGCTAGAAAGACTTTTTTTCAATTAATACATAAACGATATCCATTAATCACGAGTAAAATATCGTTTTTTACCTGTGCGTCTGTCTCTCCACACATAATTCAAGAACGCTCTGAAAGTTATTTCAGTTGTACACTTCGCAAAGGGACAAACTCTACAGTGTTACTTTATTGAACCTACAGTACTTTCACATAATATTGAATTCTCGATTCTAAAAAGAAAACCCACATATTTTATAAAATTATTCAAAGCAGTAATTACTAAGTGCATTCCAAATAATGTTTTAAGATACAATTTATTTTCATTTATTTATTTATGATCATATAATTCATCAAAAACTTTCCCTTGGTATTAGTGCAGTGCTAAAGGGCGCGTCCACAAGTTACAAATAGCGAGATGATGTTTTGCGGGTCAGTTGCCAATTTACAGAGTGCACCAGTTATAGATAAAAATCTCGTCAGAATAGGTCATAATGGGTTAGAAACACTGAGATAAAAATATGAAGAGAGTATTGTCGCCTCAAGAATGACATCACTTTGAGATTTACTTCAATCATGCGTAGAGAAAACATTCAACACTTTAGAAAGTGATTGAAAATATTATAAAAATATCTGTTTTGTTTCTTTTCGACAATGTATTTTAACAGACCTGAAGTTTATGTATTTTTTCGAACTTCAAGCAGTGGTCAACTTTTCCACTTTTTTCCAAATTATCTCAAATTCTTTGCCAAAAGGCCGCTTTAATATGCATTATTTAGAAAATATTGGATTCCTCAAAACTTCACCTTTAATTTCATGTTGTATGAGTTGCTACCTAAGTGCAGCCGTTGCGAAGCTATGCAACATTTTTTTTTATCTTGGTCCTCAAGTGGGATATATTTGGTATTACTTTCGAAAAGGTATCCTGGCCAAATGAAATGAGTTCTTGCATAGTGATTTTATGATTGCGTGGTAATGAATATATGAGTCATTTTTGGTGCAAATGTCATTTAGAGGTCAAACTGGTAGGTCAAAGTTAATTGAAAAAGTCAATTTTTTGTAATATCTTTGCAACGCGTGCGGTTAAGGTGGTGTAACTGGATACCTGCATGAATTTCTGGATATGTCCTTTTTTCTTAGGAGTATTTTACTGATTTTTCCTTTAAGTTCAAATCTCCTTACATACCGTTAGTAACTGTTAGACCTTGGTAATTTATACACACTAAACCAATCCAATTTAAACTAAGGTTTATTTCACTTCAGTTATTAACAGGGAATGACAATATGAGTAGAAAATTTCAATAATGAAAAACAATTTAATTCCGATGACTACTAGGTTCCGAAATAACTTACTTTGTTTTTCAGGCTGACAAAGTGATACAGTAAATTTGATTATACCTAACAGTAACAAATATCCCACATTTTTCTGTAGGCCATGTAACGAAGTTCTCTATAGGCCTGCATAATTGCTTTTTAGTTATACCCTTAAATAAGGACATGAAAAACATTTATAATAAATGTACTTTAAACACAATGCAATGAAATGAACTTTAACCTCATTTTGTCATTTGTCTAGGCATGTACGAAATAATTTTTTCTGTGATCTTTTACAAAAAAAGGGCAAGCCAGTGAAGAATAATTTTTGATCCTGTGATTTGGGACCCTATCTCTGTTCGGTGAAAAAATGTAAAGTTGGCCTAAACATTTGTCCATATGCCAAGACAAATGCAAAACAAAACAAATATTTTTTCCCAGCTAACTTTTCACTTTTTCATTGTATTTTGTTCTGAATCAGAAGCCTGCTCTCTGATCTGAATATAATATTCAATCATAATTAAATAGTTGTACGAATGACATACATACAAAAATAGTAGTAGTTTAGTAAAGTGTTTCTCATATACCCGTATAATTCTCATTGGTTTTTAAATTATTA
>QYTT01094135.1:9838-20722 GCA_006980735.1 Dasypogon diadema
TTATTAGTAATAAAACTAATAATTACTAATAAAATTTTATTAGGGCAGTTAACTGTTGTTTCATAAATGCACACAGACTAATAAATATTAAGAATTTACGAATAAATATTATCGAACTGTTTATGAGTATAGGAAGATTAATAAATTAAGTTCTCTTTCAGGACATGTGCGGCTTCACTTTAATATGACAATATATCGTGGATTTAATGAAAAATTTCGGATAAAATCTCATAGAAGTTTCTGAGAATTTGCTTCCAAAATTTCCTTTTAACATATTTTCCATATTTTAACACGTTGAGTGCCGTGTCAGTCACCGGTGACTGACATTTAAAAGCTCTCTCACGGCAAAGGCATTTTAATACGTAATTCCCTCACGAAAGCTTTTATGTTAATTGTGGCAGTCAACGTGTTAAGGGCCATGATGCACAAAGCCTAGCTTAGGCGGGGGGGAATTTTAGGGAAAAGGAAATTGAGAAATGTCAGCTTGAAAACTGTTGGAAGTAAGCCACAATTTTCGGTATGAAACTTTTACTGTGCAGCATTCCAGTGGCTTCGCAAGTACATTTCGTTTCAGCCCTTTTGGCCACTGGCGTGGGGTAACTATGAGAATCTTTCGAACATACTTCTATGAAACATAATTCCATGCACTTCAAGCTGTAAGAAAATGCAAAACAAAAAAACGGGTTTTGTAAACTACAAGATTAGAATCGGCCCTTAAGTAAAACTGAATTCAATATACCGATCCTTTCGCAATTCATAAGGTTCGTCGTACACTGAAACTGAACTCTGCTGGCTAATACTTTCTCCACCGTAAAAATCCACCCCGCTGAGTTTAGCGGCAGCGTGTGACGATCCATTTAACCATTTCGCACCGAATTTTATCCCCAAATCGAAGATAAGTCAGCTGATTCGAAGTTAAATGGAAGATTATTTAGTGAGGGTGGGTGTAAGAATATCAGGTGCAGTATTGTATGCTATAGTATGAAAGAGTATTCGAATTATGAATGAATAAAGTTGATAACCAAATAGTAATATAAATGAAGCGTAATTAATTACTACAGTAGGCATTGCATATAGCCCCCACTACCCCTCTTCCTTCCCACTCATATAATATTTTTCTTAGAATGAACCAAAGCCCGCTAATTCCATATTGTTTTGCCAAAGTTTTCACAAAGGTGGCAGTTTTGACTGCATGAATTAAATCTATTCTAGTTGATAGAATTTTTCTAGCGCTCTTATTCTGTGACATTTCAAATCCAATGTTTTCTGAAAACGAGTTTGTAAATTGTTGCATTATTTTGAAGTAATGTTTCCATTTGAAAATATGCCCTTACTAGAAATTCGTGCCGTTTTCGTCTTGAAAATTACCTAATTATTTCCATGCTAAATATAATTGGGCACAATAGCTGCGTTCTTTTGGCAACAGAGTACAGAGTTGTCATACATTAACTGGGTTAAATTAACTCGGTTATTTAACCGAGTTAAAAAGCTCACCATGTTATTTAAGCCTTCTACAAGAAAATAGATGGCGCTTATTGAAAGATTTTGTGTTTTAAAGCCGGTTGTACACATCACAGTAATTATATAACGGCCTCTACTTCTCTCGGGTTTGCTTGAAAAAAGAAAAACAGAAGAAGAAGAACTAATTCTATACTCCACGGTTTCCAACCGTTCTTTTGAGCTTTCATAACTCCGTTGTCCAAAAGAACACAGCTATTATATGTATTCATTAATGAATCATAATTTTTACAAGCTAAATATTGTGCTATTTATTTAGTAAATATAACAGAGCTTATGCAACTTTATTCACTAGCTGAATTTTGATTGCAAAGCACATCCTTCAAACTGATAAGAAGAAATCATTTATGCTTGTGAATTGACTTCTGAGATCGAGTTAACTAATGGCTAAGCCGGCAGGTGTTCTCACTCGATTCAGAGCCACATATGCCTGAGCTTTCGTAAAAATATTTGAGCCTGCGTCTATGATGGTCCGATTTAGAGTAATTCCTTGTAGTTTGTACACCATTACAGTCCAACATAGAATTAAAGATAGCATCCTCCGTTCGATTTTACCTTGAAATCGAAGCACGTCGAACTCGACTGTGGAAGGCTCTGTATGTATGGATGTTTATATGTACATAGCTTTGTAAGCATGCACGAATTTTGATGTAAATACATTATTATATTGCAAATTATTGATTTTTTCATTCGGCCAAAAATTGTTCAATTTTTTCCAAATCGGTGATGTAAAGAACAAGAAAATCGATATTTTTCTCATTTATTGTCGATCTCGAAATGCAAAATTCAATATGTATTATCAGCATACATATGATAACTGCAATTATTTAGAACTAAAGGAAGTTTATTAATAAGTATGGAAGAAGCAAGGGTCCCAAAATAGAGCCCTGAAGTTCACCACTTGGTACGATGAGGAAATCAGAAGAAGTACTATCACAGAAAACACCCTTCTGACATCCATTAAGGTATGACCAAACCAGCGTGAACATCGCTTTAAAGAAATTTTATTTAAAGCATTGATTGTCATTTAAAAGCTAATCGTGGCATTTATCAACGTATTAAAAGCTAGTTTGCGCTGCAATGTCCTGTGGTAAACTCTCTCAAATGCCTTGAAAACGTTTAGAATGATAAGTACAGTAAATTTATCAAAAACTTAGCAAGAGAAATATCATGTTTTCTATGAAATACATAAAATCTCTTTTATATGCTGCCTAATATGTCTCTATCTGTTAATTTTTCATAAGAGTTGAGATTTGTAAACCTTTCCTTGATTTAAGTAATGAAATCTTCTCAATTTAAAGTAACTATAGCCTTCTTAGTTAGCTCTGGTTCAATTCAATTAATATTTTAAACTTATAAGTAACTAAATGCATCATCCCAGGAGAATTGTTGAAAGTTTTGAGTATTGCAAAAGCATTCAACAGTTGTCATCTGTAAGGACTTACGTGAAATACGTAATACGTCAGTAAACAATAACAACAACAATAAAAAGGGACGTGTCTCCTGTTCTGCAGAGAATCCGCACTTCACCGTTTGTCGGTTTATCTAGTAGTGACTAACAACGAAAGCCTTTCAGCTTGAATTTTGTTTTGTGTATAGGGTTAGAAGATGGTTTTATATACAGGGATGGTATGGAGAAACGAGGGTGTGTGTTGCCATGCTACACAAAAATAGTAAACGTTTGGTCACGCAAAAGAAACAGTTACAGGAGCGGAAGGCTCGTAAGAACACGCCATTCAGTATATAAAAAGGAATCAGGTAGGAAAGTCGCACCTGGAAATATGAGCCGGGTACAATGGTACTGAGCGTAGTCCGTGGTCCATAAACATATGAGAGTATAAAAATTATCGTTGTACCTACCCCCGTTGCAGAAAACTTATGTCGTAGCTTCCTTGTTAGTACAAAAAACTTAAAGTGATTGTTTGTGTCTATTTTTAGAAGGTGACGCGCGAAAGGGTTCCGATGAAATTAATTTTTGATTTGCTACACAAGGATTGGTTTGAAAATAGGCGAAATTAGTTAATTTTTAGCAATAAAATTTCGATGTGAAGCATGTGACGAGTGTTTTTGGATTTCTATACTGACGATTACAAGTAAATGTTATATAAAATGTCTGTAAAGAGGCTGGCCGTGATTGCAGCAGTGAGTGGTTATGCGAATAACAACAACACTTCAAGTACAACATACTATAACTTAGCTGGAACAAGTGGAAATGGTAGTGCTTTTGGTACACGACGAGGTCATCATAGTATGCGGACGGGAACTACTTTACATGGAAATGTCAACATACTCCTTGGCGGGTATATTATGTCACAATCCTACATAAAATAGTTTTATTTATTATTTATCTCCTTAAAAAAGTGAGAAGTTTTGAATTCATATTAGAAGGAAAAAATTCTACGAAGTCAGCAGTTGTAAAAAAAAGCTTTGGAAAGTAGGTTAGAATGGTTGGAATAGGAGGTTATTTCTCAATTTAATGTTTGGTATTATGCAGTCCTGTACGGCTACTTGTTTAGCTATTTTTTATTCAGTAATTTTCTGTACTTAAAATGAAATCGGTACCAGATAATAATGACAGATAATTCGGTAGTTAATTCGACGTCAATATTAAGTTCGTTTTCCAACAAAAGACCTTTAACTACCATTCAGTATTGATTGTAATAATATTCGAACGGAATATTACGATAACTTAATAATTATGGTTTTAAATAACTTATCATAATTAAATCATGACTTGCGTTAATTGTCTCAGAAAAAGTTATTTATAAATCGCACTTCACCTTATGCCACTTAATTTTATGGTCTTCGAAGTATTTCAGTTTTCTTACATAAGTCGAAAACTTTATAAAATCCAATTAAGGAATGGAATAAATATTTAACACGTTCACAAATATAACGAATAACTAGATACCCTTTAAAAAAATCAATGAAAGTTTGAGTTATACCACCTGATCAGCTTCTCAGGTGATTACTTGAATACCCAACAATTTCTCTTACTTGTACTGTGGTATTTGCCTGTTTTAAATCATTTTGTTGTTTGGGTAAAATGATATCACGACTTGAGCAATTTATGAGTTAAGGGATCTAAATCAAAAAGATTAAATGTTCTAAGAAAAGAGGAGGCTAGGAATTAAGGAGGTTATTAAAATATTCAAATATAAAATCAGATCAGAAGATCTGTTGGACTAAAGCCAACTAAAATTAGAAAGGCTAAATACAGTCGCGTAGCTGAAAGAATGTTTTTAGAGAATTTGTAGTAGTTTTCCAAATGGATCTGTATACTTTAGCTTCTGAAGATAGATAAAGCTATATTATAGTATGACAATACGGCAATGATTAATATGGTCCTGAGTCCTTAGTTTCTTTATTTATAATTTTATAAAAAAAAATCCATGGATAATGAAGACACATAGGGAACCATAGAAGGATAAACCTGACCGGAGCCATTTGAAAATCTATTTAGAGGCATTCTGAAAAGCTGATAGCTTGACATTGCTCATTGATTGAATATATACCTATATAAAAAATAACAAGAATATGGAAACAAAACCTGTAGGTTGTATGTAGAGTGTGAGAAAACCTCACTTCATATTTCAGACAACACCTAAGGAAACCATTTAACAACTCTTCATTTGTTAATATGGATAACATGAGTGATTTGTTTGAAAATCTTCAGTCCTAAATTTCTAGGGTTAGACTAAAATATGGAAAAGAGAGTTGGGCACAATAAATTTGATCATTAAACTAATTCAATATTACCCTCCATAGGTGCATATTGTCATATTAATAATAATAAGTGGTTTATTCGACCCATTAATAAATATGGCTATAGATGAGTAAATTCATTTATTTCTTGACTTAGTGAAAATATTAATCTCCAATCACAGATTGCAATAATACCGAAGGGATTATAATGATTATTCTGTAATTTTTTGGTCAATATATATTTGGTTGGCAAGTGGAAAACCACTAACTACAAAAGAAATGTAAGTCTAGCGTGGGCAAATTTATTAGTCAACTTCTAAATTTCATACGAAAATTATGCTATTTTTGATTTTACATTTACACACAACCGGCAACACTATTTATAATTAGCATGAAACTATTTTTACGTTAGTATTCAGGGTTTTCCCTGTTTAACGTGAAATTCTTTATTTTTAAAATAAGAATCACACTTTAATAAGAAAGGTATTTAGTAGTCTCACTAACATTCCAAGCATCACCACCCGCTTTTTAAAATTTATATTTAAGTATTATTATTTAATCTAATCTGCATCAACGAACACTTATTACAAGAATATTCACCCTCAAGAATTATTGATATGAGTCCCTTTTTGTAAAGCTTTCATATTTATCAAACCAAAGCACATATCAATGAAATTACAATTTCTACTCATGGTAGTAATGTGCCTTGAAAACTTCTGAATGTTAGTAAAATTTAGAAGTAAAAGGAAGTAGAACCATAAAATTAGAAGTTATATTAGTCTTATACCTATGATTTATTGGAACTTTTTATGATAGGTATAGGAATTTATAGAAATGCGTTAGAAGCTGGTTTAAACTAGAGAGACACATATTGCATTTGGAGACATAATATTTCGTTCTGTTTGTATATTAAATGTTTGTGGTGTCCGAAACTTTATTCTATAGACAACTTTTACGCACAGGTACATCAATTCTTTTATAGTGTAAATGTCATCATTTGTAGTGTTTATCAAACCGTCTTCTATCTGTTCAGAAAAAGGAAGTAGATTTACAAAATAGGGTACGTAAAGTAGGATATGTTAAATTATACAAAAATCTAGTAAATTTTTTACAATTGTAGATCAGGCACATCATTGATGAGATGTTATTTAAAGTTTTTAATTGAATTTTAGTTGTTGCAAGTTTTATTTTTTCTCAATTTTTCAAAAACTGCTGTTTTTAGTTTCTTAGATTTTAATTTTGGTCGCCTAATGTGAGACACAAGTGTTTTCTAATATGAAATGTGTCCCGCATTAAAAGCTGAAAAAGTATGCCTAACTTTTTATTGCGATAGCTGAAAATTTTTGATAAAATTCCATTGGAATTTAATATTTTACATTTAGCACCAGGAATATCCTCTTTCCTCTTGACTTGATTTTCTTTCTGGTTCTGGTATTCGTTTTAGACTTACTGGCTGAAGATTTTCGTGTAGACTTTCTTTTCATTTGGTTTTCAGCAAATTGTTTTTTATATGGGGTTGATGTTAGATGGATTGACAGATACTTCAATTGTTTCTACCCTCGCTCTCACACACTGTACCGAATAACTTACAGACCCTTGTGTTTGGTTCAATTCGACTAGGTGTTTTTAGGCACGTCTCTACTCCTTGCGTTAATGTCTTTTTAATGATGATTCAACGACTGCATTTTATGTGTAGAATGAGAAGGTAGACAAACTATAACGACATGATTTTCTTTGGCCATATCTATTTCGTGTATGCGAATAGTGGCGGTCGCAGTCAAGGTTAACCAGTTTCTCAATATTAATTATCAACAAAAAAATTTTTTTGAGTATATGGACTCTTTAATAAGTAAACGTTACGCAGCTCTAACTAAACTATCTTATATATATATATATATATATTGTTAAATGCAAGAGTTTTTACATTAATAGCGAATTTCCAACTATAAATAAAAAAGCCAAAATTATATGTGATTGAGGCTTTATTTCACTTCAACAAGTTAACAACGTCGAGCGAACTGAACATTGAAAGGTTCCAGCAACGAATGAATAGCTCAAAACCAGCAGTCTCTGAATAATAATTGTCCTTAACTTTAATAATGCAATTGATTCTAATACATGCGTCTATGTGGGCCTAACTCTACTTAACTACAACTGATATTTTTTAGGTACTTTACAATTCAAAATTTCTCGGCAAATTGCAGAAAAACAATTTCAAAATTGACTTTAACCTGAGATACTTTTTAGAGCAATTAATTTAACTAAGCAAATGAAACAAAATCTTTTTTTTTAAGAATGAAATTACTAATATATGAGCTTCATGTTATAGACGCTGCTACTAAACATATATATACATATATACAATAAGCGACTCTTTTGTTTTGCATGGCGCAATTGGTACGTACGTAATACATATAGCCCAAAAAGCAAATCTACTCATACTCTTTGTTGTACGATGGTTTCATATATACAAAAAAAATTTCCGTAATATTGCTAAGCACTTTGCATATCATAAAACAAATATAACAAAAAAATGAGAAAAAAAAACAAAAATCATCAACTACTAAATAGAATAGTAGATGCACTGGATAAAGTGCCCACTTTACCGCCCGGTAAACATCGCTGTAAGAGAAAATTGAACCGTTTCGAATCTAATGCGTTTCTTATTTACATAATCTACAATGGACTGCTAACAAGAAAACATTTCGACGACGATTTTTTTTTGATTGAGCTGGGGAATCATTAGTTCATTCACATATTCAATCGAGTCAAACCAAAATGCTGTGCTGCCATCAATCAGCCATTCTACAAGTAGGCAGTTGACTCATAGTAGACCAACTAAAAAAGGAGTCGTTGCTAACAGGAACAGCACTAAGTGCGACAAGTGCAAAAAATACATATATATATATATAAGAACACCATTTTAGAGTGTGCGAAAATTGTGCAAAAACATTTTTATAATCTACATATATAAAGTGAATAAAATGCTATTTGAAAAAATCCAGCTAAAAAATAGCAGGCTCTTTTCTCTACAATATGGGTTGGCAAAATAAGGGACGGATGAAAGTTAAATAAAAATTAAGTAAAAAATATCTTCCCTAAAATATTCCCATTCCCATTCCACTAACATTCATTTTGTATGCTTTTGGAATTTTTGGGGAATAGAAAAGATTGACTAAAAATAACCCAGACAATGCCACTTAAAGGAAGAGAGCCAAATCAAGAATCGCATAAAATATTAACATTTCCGAGAGCTTGTAAACCCACATATAAGGAGTAAATATAAAGCGACCACATCGGAATTGTCAATCAATCGTTTCAGATATGTATTATAAAATGTCAGTTTTCATTAGAAAGCAAAAATAAAACCTTGTGACCTATTTTCACAGAAAGTTTAAAATGAAAAGAAGTTCCTTACGAGGATAAATAAAATGAATTGTGAACTGCTATCGTGACTATTGATTAGTCAAGCAAAACTCCTCCTTTATATTTGTGACCTTTAGACAGTGGAAAATTGTTTGCATGTTGTTATAATCGCGATAACTGGTTAGGATGACGCCCAAGTACTTGTTCATTATAAGGAAAAATAGGAAATTAGATAATATGCGGACTTTTCTCTCATATAACCAATTTGACATTGGTTTTAAAATTAGGATTCTATAAAACTTAATTGACTTGCTCCTAAAGTACACTATTTCGGAACTTCGAATTTTTGTCCCTTGTTATGAAATTGAAGTCTTAATATTTAGCGGATAGATAACTAGCACTTCCTTAATTGCATACTAAAATTATGGTCACTATTACGTTGTTTCGTGCTTACAAGTAATTTCCGAGCAATAGCGTGTTTGTTTTGACTCTTGTTTATATAGTTTCCAAATTGTTTAAAGCATTTGATTTAAAGTAGAAAGAGCGTTTAAAAATAATTAAATTATTTACAAGAAAATGCATATAACTTGTAATCATATCGTATTGGATTTCCGTTATCATATCTAGTGATATCCACACACCTTAATTATAATTTATACCTATATTTTAGATTTTGTAAATTAAATTATGAATACGAAAGCAATTTGGGTTAATGTTAACATACAAAGCGTCCAGGCCAAACATGCCAAGTCATCACATAGCGATAAGAACTGAGATAAGATTTTAAGAACATTATTCTAAAATATGGGCCAATTCGAAAATATTCCCGAGTTGTGAAAGAATAATCGGTGGTCCAGTTGCAACATTTGTCATAAAGTAGAATTGTCTTCATACCTGTGGCTATAATCCTTAATGGGTTCACTAAACTAGTGATTATTACAGCAAGATCACTGAGATAAATAACCTGGAGAGAGTCCATTGAAATCTGTGGTTCAAGTTTTTTCGCCCTCAAATTTTCTATTTAAGGCAATGTATGAAAATAGATACCTACTGTTATAAAAATTATAGTTATCTCTTGCATATTCAAGTTCGCACAGAGCTTAAATTCTAATTTTATAATCATTAGTTTTATTGAAGCATGTTTTTATTACATTGACATTCGCTTTTCACACGAACTGTGCATTTATGGACCTAAAATCTCCTAACGTGTGTCGAATTTTTTGTCTCCATACGAACAATGTATACACAAAGGTTGTCCTATTTTTGGGTGGTAATGCTCTCTCCATATTTACTTCATCTCAGTAAGCTAGATCCATTGAAATATTCTGAAGAAGGATATAAGTATATAGTTCAACAATTATTCTGCGAAATCCGCACTTATTTGGATATACATATGTATATTTGAAAATGATTTGGTACAACACAGAATATTGACCCAATCAGAAGTCCTGTCAAGCACGGCAAAATCATTGAGTAAATATAACAAGAGAAAAAGTGCGCCTTCAAGGCCAAACAAAAGAGAATACCCGCCAAAGGATTTGTATGCGTCGATATATAAACAAATAAAATTGTCTCACCAAATTGAGCACGACGAACAAAATTGTAATAGTCAATTAGCTAGTAATAGAAAGAAATAGAAACCATACCTTTTGTAATATTTACATTCTGAATTACGGTTATAACAAATTGTTTTGGATGTGAACTATCAAAATGCAAACACATAGGTTATAAAATCTACTTTATTTCTACACGTGCTAAATCTATAATTCACTGTTTGCAGTTGTGAAGAGAGAGAGGTTGAGAAATGAGAAAGGTGAGAGGTGAGAGAAATGAATTTTTATTTTTTATCTCTTGCATTCTTTTGTCAGGCATAAGGTGAATATTATGTTAGTCAGTTTTTAGGTAGAGCGAAAATTTAAGCATTTTTTGCCTTTATCTTATAGATAACTTTATCAGCTGGTTTCGAGATCAATAGAAATTTTTTAGGAATTTGTTCTAGCTTTTCTTTCTTGTTATATTTGCTTGATGGCAAAATGTATTAAATCGTCACAACGTCACGATACGCCAAAGTATATCGTGAGTTAGTTAGATTCCATCATCAGATTAACAAACTAGAAAGCAGTGAGCATATGCTATGTATTTCTCTTTATTGCTTATCAACATCGCGAGACACTGGAAGTAGCTAAACAATAGACTGATATGCTCTATGCATGATAGCATTTCACAAATTTTTCAGTTGTGGCGGAACTTCTGATTTTGTCTGTATTCTGTCGTTTTGCTCTTATTGGCAGACCG
>QYTT01094136.1:0-25963 GCA_006980735.1 Dasypogon diadema
GTTCAAAATTGTTGATATGTTATTTAGAACGAGAAAGATGTATGAAAAGGGGCCGGGGAGGAAGTGTCATTTTCAGTTTTAGATATACAGTCTCTTGCTTAGCTCATTCTGTATGACTGACAACATAATAACATAATAAACTAAAACATAATAAACCATAACATTCATAAACCTTTTCGTCCTTCTTGGTCATAAAAATGATTTTGATATCCTTGTGAGATGTTATAAGGATTTTACAAGGTGAAAGAACATAAAATTTTTGGATGCCATTTTGAGGAGGAGGGAGTGACTTTATGTGGAGGGGGTCTCCGAATAAACGTTGATCAGGACATTTCAAGGAATCGAGGGGTGAAAAAAATATGTTCTTCGTAGAAAGATGATTCGTTTAAGGGGAAATGTCGAAAAAATATATTATATCAATTTGAAGCCCTGGTTATAACCTTTATATCCAATTTTTACTCCAAATAGCCGTAATATTCGTAATATACTTTGAACTCATCATTGAATGTAGATACTTATTGCTACATTGGTAGCTGTATCAATAATACTACGACTGCCTGGTGCTCATTTTGGTGCAATTTTCTCAATTTTTGTATCGAGGCTTTCATTTGTATTCTGTGGGCCTTTCCGAATCAAAGTCTTCATTTTCGTCTTCGCCTTAATATAACAATAAGTCACGTAACGTCAAGTCAAACCCATCATATTTCAAGTCTATGCTGTCGAGATTACCTATTTTGTATAACAATTAAATCACAGGATCGTTTCACGTCGGGGTCAACTGTTGAGTTGACTCACAGGCAGATACAAAATGGACCTAAACTCCCGTATAATATACGTGTCCGTGAGTGAAACATTTTTGTTATGGGTGAAGAGCACGCAGGGAAGAGGGATTGACGCCTTAGAGTGATATTTCCCCTTGGGAATTGTTGTTGCTTTTCTCTTATCGCCTTAGAGGACCATTTCGGTGCTATAGCAAATCCCTTCACCAATACATGAATAAAAAGGCTTCACTTTTCCAGTTTTTCGCCAAGTCCATTACTTTATCTCGTCTATGAGTTGTCCATTACTTTATCTCGTCTATGAGTTGACTTGATTCTGTTTTGATGTTGACAAATCAAAGCAAACAAATAGGGACAGGTTTTCTTGTCTTCCTGCAAACTTTTATAATAACCAAGTTTATTTTCTGACCTCACATTTTGTTATAACAAGATTAAAAATGAAGATAAAAGCTTGAATTCGAATAGACACAGGTACAGCCACCCAGGCACTTAACTAATAAATTATCATGGTTTACTGATTCATATACTGGTTTTATTGTCTTTTGTACTGTTTTGTATTTTAAATAGGGCAGGTTTATATTTATTACTCGCGGCCTTCCGGTGCACTTGTATACGGTTATTACGTATTAACAGACCCTCTGATCCGAAGTCACATTTATATAGTTATAACTTCGTCAGCACATGGATTTTTCGAATAATTTTTTATTGTTAATTTTCTTAATAGTACAAAGAATAAAAACACCCACGCCGATAACCGAGTGGGCACGGGTCTGCAAATTTTCTCCTCTGTTGGCGTGGGATCAAATCCTGTACAGGGCGAGGCGATATATCTGGGATACCAGTGGTTGCTATGATAAGATATTTCAAAATTAGGAAAAGGGAAGAAGTTACAAAGTGGAGAATTATGACATGTTGCACTTGGTTTCCAATCCAATGCGTCATCTATTGCTATAAATTTTATTATATTAACCCCTCCCACTGTAATAACTAAAGCAAACACAGTCGTTGATACTCATTTACATATTCAAAACTAAATTCAGTTCGCGTTATTTTTTGTGTCAAATGCAAATAATTAAATTCTTAGGAAGGAAAAGCTTAGGAAGAGCATTTCGGATGATTTTATATCATATAGGAAACCGGACCGTATACCTATCTCAGATATTGGAACGGATCGATTAATGTGCCGATTTTAGCTTGAAAAACAAACATATTTTACGGCAGCACAGGTCAAGACCACACGTATCCAATCCATGCTTCACTACACGTCTAAATTACTGGCTAAAAGTAGACGCTTCAACTAACAATAAGTATAACTATATGATACATGCTTGCATTTGCTGGGAGACATTACCGGTAGAATTGGATAAAGATCAAAGTATTTGAATGACCCCACATACTCAAAGACCCTCTCCACGGCTTCAAAATTCTGTCTGCAGAAGTCGTTAACCACTTAGTCGTTACACGCTACTACTATCGTTGCAATTTCTATTATGACCAGGAGATCCAGATCGTCGGCACGTGTGAAAAGCTGAATTATTCACTATAAATAGCAAATAGCTAAAAATATTTTTCAAAAATGTTATGATTACCCAGTTAAACACAAAGAAAATGTGCTGAATTTTTTTATTGGTGTTCAACGCAAGCATAAATAAATCTATAAACTGAAATTGAGACTGATCGGAATTTCTTGTGGTATTCTTGACCTTATTGATGTCGTCAAGTAGAATCAGTGTTCTGTTAGCAGACGCCAACCTCTCTTATCACACTGACATTTAGCAGAATGAATTCAATTTAAATTTAAGTAGAGACGATCTACAGCCAACGTACGGTGCAGTTGTAGCACGTACCCAATGTTGGCCATGGAAATTATTCATCATTCCTACCTGGTTGGTGACGGTGTAGTGCCAGCAGTACAAATCCGATTAAAAAGTTCGACCACATGAATTTCTTAGATCTGCAACATTCCTACTCCTCTTTCTTTAATCACCGTCTAGGAACTCGTTAATAGCATTAACCAGCAGCTTTTCTGGTGGAATTGTGCATAACGAGGAGATGAAGTCAAACTGCATTTCCAATGTAATAGACCGGACGGTATGCTGCAATCTGCAAAAACTTGCGAACATATACTGATTTACTGTCGTATTGTTTTTCTGACGTGGATGTACAAGTAAAATTTATTTTACTAGGTATTGTAAGCGAAATGTCAAGATGTCGTAAGTTGCGTATTAATTTTATAAGCCAAATTGCAGAACCTTGTTCTCTGAAAGAAATTAATTAAGATTTCAAAATTAATAAAGAGTTACACTCGAACAGAATCTCTCCAATACAAGGAATGCTAATTCCAAAAAGAGCTTGAAAATCCTAATTGATACTCATTTTGCTATTTTATTGAACCTTACAACAGTAAAATACAGAACATGATCAAAATTGGATTGAAGGTAGTAATTGACAATTGAAAATTGTAAATATTATTCAAGAGAAGACAGTGGGCAATGCTTTGGGACAAATACCGCTTAGACCTCGTGATAAGCGATTAACGTGTCCGGTTTATAGGATACCATCCGCATAGTCCGATTATTGGGGCCGAAGTCTGTAACCGTATTAGTCCTTAGGATAAATGACGCGGTGAGAGCCAGAACGGACCATCCCCACCTATGTATTTCATTTCGGAATGAAAGGCAGTTAAATATTCTCATATCTAAAAATTACTTTTCTTCATTATTTTAGATGCTTTTTAAGATTTAAGGCCCATTTCACAAGTCACTGGTAAAGTTAGGTACTGAGAGTAATCCGATAGACAAAATATCTAAAGGATAAAAGCGGCTGACAATTTTTTTCTGTTTCACCACTAGAGTTGCTGTTAAAATATCTGGTAGATAAAAGTATGTGTTAAATAAACTAGTCGGAAAAGCAACATCGCGTTTTCGTGCTAGACACGTTCAATTTAATGTTTCTCTAACCAGAACTGTTTCTTGATACTCTTAAAAAGTGAGTGAAACACGCCGGGTTTTTCTTAACTAAGAGTATATTTCGGGGTCTGAAATTAGTTCACGCCATGCTTTGATTTAAAATGTAAGCACAGTTACTTCTTCATCACACTTCTCTCAGTAAATTCAAATTTTTTACAGATCCTGAGGCTGCTGCTAAGCATCGAATAAGCACTAAAGGGTAATTACTCTATTGCTAAAGGTTTACAACTTAACAAACAACTTTGCTTTTCAGACAATTTAACACGACGGTTGATCGACTGGAACTCCTAGGAACTGATAAGGGACGATTGATAAGCCCATCTACGCTTTGATTGATGATATTCAGTTGCAATGTACATAGCGATAATTTTTCTGGTAATTTGCGACTAGCTTAATTGTTCAAATTTCGTTTTTCAGGCAATTTTTCCCATAGAAATGTTTCGCTGTAATAAGGTTTCTTATTGAAGTGAAACTTCTATAGCGAAGGTAGCGGCAAGGTGACAATCGGCCAATCGACAAGGAAGCAGGAAATGGTGTGGTCAATATTAAGATGGTGGATCGATTGTGTTCGTAGCAGGGACGTGAATTTTAACTAAACTCTGGGTTTAGTTTCACTCCTGAAGGGAAACTATTCATCAATAGTGAGTCAGTCTTGCAGAAAACAAGACTGCACTAGGAAAAGTAAAGGATCAAGAGCGCCTTAGCTAACATCAAACGAAGGGCTACAACTGGAAGATATCCACAGTCTTCTAAGCGTTCCATAAATTTTTCTCAGCTTATCACCAATAAAGTTACAGCACGTTAATTTCGAATTAAGCTTACACCAAGATCTCTAACACAGTCAGCATAGGGAATACAGGAATTATTCAAGATAATTGGAGGGAATTCAGACTTATCAACATCGCGCCTATTAATCGTTAAACAAATGGACTTAGATGCAGTAAGTGAGAGGTAATTATATAATGACCACTCATATATGCATTGGAATTCATCATTGATTCGGCACACGCAGTCCTCAAATAAACCAATTGGTTTACATACTAAGATAAATCTGAACATCATCAGCACACATATGAATATAGATGGAGATGAGACAACTTGTGCCAAGTCATTTATATATATAGTAAACAGTAGTGGTCTAGGTATAGAACCCTGAAGAACACCAGCACTAAGAGTAATTGGGTTGGAAATGGAATTAATCACTTTTACAGCCTGAGTGCGAGCAAATAGCAGGGACCTAATTAAAGCGATTACAACTGAAGAAAAATTAATCTCCAATGAGAGGTTAGGCAGGAGTTTTTGATGGTTTACAGAATCGAAGGCTTTGCTAAAATCTAAAAAAACAAGGATAGTAACAAAATCTTTATCTAGTGCCTTGTATATATCTGTAGTGACTTTTAGCAGCGCAGTCTCACAGCTATGCTTCGTACGAAACCCCAGATTGCTAAGGCGTTAAAAGATTATTATCCTCACAAAATGTTTTATAATCTGTAAATATAAGAGCTTTTCCAAAACATTTGCAAGAAAGTTAAGTAAACTGATCGGTCTAAAAAAATCCTTACATACAACGCAGAAAACAAGTAAAATTAACAAAAAATTATCAGACAACGCAGAAAAACCATAAAATTCACGAAACGATGAAAATCCTCACACACAACAACGAAGAAAATTTACCAAATGGAGAATTACAAAAACAAACAGCACTGAAGAACAACACGAAAATTATTTCACTTTTACATTTTTTATTTATTATTATTTTTTTTAAATTTCAATTTCGGAGTGTCCTAATGTAGTGAGCCACCCCGTAAAAACGCACGAACACCTAATGACCTTTTTCCCGTAATTAATTTTCCCTCACATTTCCAAACCCAACAAAGAAATAAAATCGGTCTATATTTACCCGAGATATTCAAGTTCGAATGTAAAATCAATACAAATTTTTATAATTTTTTACGTCATATGACGGCATAGGTCCACATATTTCAGATTTTTTGCCTACAGTAATTTTCGGCATTTTTGATATGTAATTTGTCACAGAAAGCCGCATCTCGAGATCTTGCTAATACCTTAGGGTTGCGCTAGACTCTATAGCTTCCCCCAAATTATGAGCATAGATACGTTTTAAGGACTATATAATTAAGGACTGTGTGAAGAAAGACTACTATAACTATACATATTTGAAAAGCACTCGTCGCGAGCAATCTTTAGATATCAAACTCATCCGGAAAGGACGCGAATAAAAATTCGCGATTTTCCCTAGGCAAATGCCTTCATTTTTCGCATCCCGGAGGTAACTCTTTTCACTAACTTCTTAATTACGGAATGGATAGGCCAATTGGGATGAAAGAAAATGCAGTCGAAAAGTAAGAGATGTGGCTTTCATCCCCCACCGCACAAAAATTCGCAAAGTTTCATCCGAAACCGCCAGATGGCAGTTTACCTCAAAATTTCTACAATTCTATTCCATCGAATTTTGCACCCTAAATATTAGAATCCTCTCGTAGACAGTCACTCCCACCCAAATCTAGATACCAAAAATTTCAAAATTTCAATCCGATTTTTCGCAATCTTACAAAAATAAAAGTTACAGATTCCGGAATAGTCTCAAAAACTCACAAAAAACTAGGAAAGAAAAAATTAAGAGAATTTTGAAAATCGGTTAGTATCTACAGGAGATATTCAATTTCCAATCCATACTAATATTATAAATGTGAAAGTAACTCTGTCTGTCTGTTACACTTTCACGCCTAAACCCCTGAACCGATTTTGATGAAATTTGGTACAGGGATAGATTAGACCTCGGAGAAGGACATAGGCTACCTTCTGTTGCGGAGGTGGTGAAATAGGGGATGAAAGGTTGTATGGGAGTCCGTCATTATTAAAGATGGAACCATGAAACTTTGTATTTAGGCGCGTGATAAGAAATAAATAAACTTTTTCTTCAAGCGTTTTTGAAATTTCGACCCACATAGGGGTGAAATAGGGGATGAAAGTTCGTATGGAAGTCTAAGAAAATCTATCTATGCTTACTATATTTATCAGAGAGATGTACATACATGATAAGGAAATGCACCCGAGACATGTGTGGAAAAACGGAATACTTAAACATTTGCCGTCTAAACATATACGCGTCGCGAGCGCGGGATTCGCCATGCCCCATACATAATGTGCGCGGCGGCGTTGGCCGGCTGCGCGACGCAGCGTAGTGTGGGAAGCATCATTAATTGTGGCTATCCGAACGGGCAGACGAGTGTGTCGCACGCATGCGAATATTAAAATTTTGCGCTGTAATGATTTTGATTTGTTTCCAGGATTTTGTGCTTTCGTTTATGTTCTTCGGTAAAATACAGTAGTTTTGTCTAATATAAAGTTCTTCCGGTTTTTTGGTAGATATTTTGCTTATTTTTATTATTTCGACGTATTATTTATGCTTCTAATATGCCTTGCAAATGCAAATCTGATCTAGCACATAGTTCTACCAGAGCTCAGAGGATGGAAAAACAAAAAAATCAGAAAAATAATAAGGCAAAGTTTCGAGATATTTTGTGTTAATTTTATTTTTTTGGTTTTTTTGGAAAAATTTTTGACTTTGAGAAATTTTTAAAATTACAGTATTACTCATAGGAAAGATTCAATCATGCCCTGTAAAATATTGTTCGATTATCTATCAAATGAAATATAAATGACATTTATCCTAGCAAAATTATAAGAATAACGCACTAAAGTTTGAAGCGAGGTACTTTTGGATCATGAAAATATTGCAACCCCTTTAGCTCACGGGGGGGTGGAGGTGGACCACCCCTCTCATAGAATTTTTTTCCGTTCTCGTCGAGATCTATCACCCTGTTCAGTCTTTGACGCCGGCTCTGAAACACCCTGTATATAAGAAAGTACCGATCCGTACAAAATTCCTCTCCCAACGGTCGATATCTCCGGTATGGTTCAACTGAAAACAGGAAACGATATATTTTCTTAATCTAAATAAATATAGTTAACTTTAAGCGTAGCGGTTTTTTACTTACTTTTTCACAAAATGACGGCATGTTAAAGAAAAACCTCAATTTTTCAACACATTTTCTTCATTCAAGCGGCCGTAAAAAATAGTAGTTTTCAAAACAAAAAAAGGCTACGCTTAACGTTAGCCACTACGATTATGAAAATTTTGGATAAAAAATTTTTACGATCGGATTGTGGTAGTTTTGGTTATATTTTGGGTCAGCACTACCTCTTCAAAAACTTCATGTTTGAAGAAGACGTCCGAATTCACAATAAAATTAATGAATTTTTTAAATGAGATTAAACCTTTTTTTAAACTTTAATTAACATTAAAATTAACTTATTACAGTTTAGATTTACAGATATATAGATCTATTTTATTCAACTCTGACTGACTGATTAATTCTATTCAATTTTTTGCAAAAGTAATCAACAAATTTCTAACGCCTACGCGAAATACCTAAAGAAAATTCCTGCGCACAGTGTCTGGCTGCTAGGTAGAAAATCCTTAAAGTACAAACAACTCTACAATTAATTTCAAACCTGACAAATGCAATCCAAAGAACTAGCCCTGAACACGGCCAGTAGCTAGTCCCTGCGCAACGGATGTGGTCAGCCGGTTACGCCACACGGATTATTAGTGTTCGAGTTTTCGTTAACACGAGTTCGGAAAAAGTCGTTTCGATAAAAACGCGATTGAAACTGAAAGTTTAAGTATGTGTTTTGTTTTTAAAATGCCAGAGAGAACTAAATGCCGAATATACGTTTTATTGTTATGAACACTAAATTTTTAACGTTAAAAGATCCTAGTAGGCTTTATGTTGTATATGAGTTAACAAAAAGAGAGGCGAGGGGAATTACTCCGAACAAAGCAGGTACGATCAGCCGGGAACAGGGGCATTACCTGCATCCACAAAAAAGGCTATAACTTCGTCATATTTACGAATTTTGACACATAAATTTCTGGACGTATTCTTGAAAGTATGTACTTTAATAAAATGCAAAACATCAAAAATCGGGTTTTTGACCTCCCTCACAGTGGTGTTCCCCCTTAAAATAAACTATTTACAGTAAATTACAGCAGTTTGCAGTTAGTTTGTATTTGTATTATTTGCAACATTAGTAGTCTAAAAATAAAAGAGGCTGCCCAAAGTAACTATTCCACGCGGACGAAGTCACGGGCAGAAGCTAGTATAAAATAAATCCAACTTTTCCCACATTTTTAGAACCTTGGCGCATTCGTGACGTCATATGTCCACATAATTTATAAGATAATGTTATTGTCTTAATTGTGTAGAGTTACAATAAATTGAAATTGAATTGAACTGAATGGAATGTTATAATAGTCTTGTGTTGAATTCAACAGCTCTGTTCATCAGAACTAGCATTTATTAAAAAATTTTGACATGCACTCCCTTACAACATTCTAAAGTTCCTTTCGTGTTAAGATTATCAATTTTTTTCGTAATTAAGTGCAGAATGCATTCCTTATTAGCACTCTCACGTTCATTTCCACTAAAAATTACTGGTGCATTACATTAATAGAGGAAGAACATGTCTTTCTACGCTGATGCAATTTTTTTGTATTAGCATTTTCCTTTAAATTTCCAAATTGTTGGGAATTGTTGCGGTTGAATCCATTGTCATTTATTTGCTAAAAATATTGGGTCTGTAACTGTTGTGAGAACTTCCAACCTCTGGATGTGTCCCAGACAATGGTTCTACCTATATTCATTCCGTAAGCAATAGTATTTCCCACAATTGTTTACCTCACCTAGACCGAATAAACTTTAAAATGCGCTAAGTAATAGGGCTTCAAATTTAATTAATAACTCGCGTTGCTGTTGATATTCTCAGGCCGTGGAATCTATATCATCAAAAACTTCTAAATGTAGATATTTTTCATGTAATTACTTCCGTATTATGACAAACACCGCAGAATATTGACACTCGTGCACAATTTTGTTCAGTCGAGCAGGTTTTCTTCACTTCCTCACTAAGCGCACTGCTGCTTTCACGGGTTCGTTGAAAATAGATGAATGACTCCGAAAGGGAAATAGCAGAGCAGATCTCATTTTCATTGAGATGTTTTTGATTTGTGACATGTTTCGGTCTTCACTTTCAATGAAAAAAGGAATTCGCTGTAGATCATGCTGTTAATGGGATGCCGTAGGAACTAATGAGTACCGATAGTAGATAAAGTTTTTTAAAGTGAAACAGTTGGGCTGTAATTTAACCGGCATGTACTTTCTATTAACAAGTTTTTAGAAATGCAAATTTTAGTCCGAGATGGTTATTGACCGATCCGGGAATGCATGCTTTTTAAATTTTATAAAAACTGTTAACAGCTCTGCGTAAACAAACATTTTTAATAAAATGTTGAGTGGGCATTCTGGAGCCGGTCCAGCCTGCCCTTCACCACGCCGTGTAATTGAAAATCAAGGCTGAAAGCAAATCACCGCTTTCTTAACTAATATTTTATCTGTAATCAGGTAAATATTTCAAGAAATTGGCTCTTATCGGTACGTCTATAATGGCATTTTATTAAACTTTCGCTAATACCATATAGATAACAATTACTCCATCAATATCACATTAATTTTTGAAATTAGCCGTGATTAGTGTATAGTTGTCGTGCCTTCAAAGCCTCTTTTTTTATTTGCCTTAGTTTGGATAACCATTTTCAATTTCATATCTCCTATGTGATGATGTAAAACTTCATAACTTAATTTAACCTACTTATACTATATACATTATAAATTTCACATTAAAGCCACCTTGAGTACTATCAATGGAATCTAGTAAAAAGAATTCATTCAAATTGAACTACTTTGCATTATTTAAACTAAAACTAGATATGTTCTAATAACAAATAATGTGTGTAAACCAGAGCACTGTGAGTGTCTAGGTAGTGTCGGAAGGTAAGTCTTGGTTAACTGGGTGCCAATACTCTGGGATCACATAATACTCGTTACCAGGTATCTCCCGGTTTTAGGTGACACTTATTACGGGGTAACTCCAATTCTGGATACTACTTGCTAAGTACCTTCCATCTTTGGTAAAGCTCAGTACTATTTCTTAACACGGTATATACCAATAACTGAGTATTACGATTGTGAAGTAAAATGGCTTAGGATATTGATTTGTGGTAAATTTACCTTTACTTAATCTTTGGAAGAGCGACTAGAAATTGTAATTAAAAGTAATAATAATGAGTTTCTTTTCTAGCCCAGAAGGCAGACACATGAGATTAGTAGGCTCGTGCTTAACATAGTTAGTTCTAGAAAAGTTAATATGCAAAAGAGGGAGGTAGGCCGTTTATGAGCCGGTGGATTAAAACTATATCGGCAATTTCGCGTCGTTTTCTAAGAAAATCAGGCCAATGATATTAAGCCATAATGTGGAAGGATTATGGGGTCATCTTTAAGGAAGATCTCTAAGCGTAAATCTATATATTAATTATACAAAGAAAGCTCCCGGTTCCGTATTTCAGCCACTTTTTTTATATGGAGTTTCATCGAGCTTTTCTTGAAATTTTATAATGGCAACACTGATCCGCATCAGTTCGGAGTTGTGTTCATTACTTTGTTACTAATGTTAAAGGTGTTACTAAGGTTAAAGTGTTACTAATTGTTAAAGGTAAGTATTAGGTACTATCCACTACCAATATGTATTACGTAGATATGCGTCGAAATACTTACCTAGATAAATCTGGTATCCGGTAACTGGGTAGTTAATTGTGCAGTACTCTGGTGTAGACGATATCTCTTATCTGCACATGGTGACAAGGAAATATTTCAATCTGATAACTCTTTTTGACTAAGGACTGTTCATCTGTGATTTTGATAATTTTTGGATTTGTTTTAGAACATTGAAAAATATTTGATGTGTATTTTTTAGCTACACATATGATGTTTAGGGGCCCGTTTCAGCTCTTCAAAGTTTGGGGATGAAAATAATTTTTCGGGAATATCTTCCGAAGCACTAAACCGATTTTTATGAAATAAGCCCAAAATATTCCCTGTATAACAATAGTATTCATACATATATATACATATAATATATTAAAGAACAATAATAATATACAGTATGCTTATTAAGTTTTTATTTTTCACAATCATAATGATAATAATCAGAGTAATAGTAGGTAATAAGCTTCGAAAAAATGATTCAATTATTGATGTTTTTTGCAGCAGGAACAACGTGCTATGGCTGATTCTATCTACTTCACACTGGGGTTGTGTGAAGAATTCAAATATAAAATCCGCACAGTTGTCAAATTCATCGGTTCTCTCACTTATTTACTCTCTCTCGTACCAGGAATAACGGAAGAGATTCACATACCTTGGTGATGATGATGAACCTTGATTATGAACTGAAGACTGCAATTTTATAATAATATTACGTGAAAATAAATTTATATTCTCTTCACGACGCTCTCAGAAAAGTGTTTAACAAAGTTTTTCCATAGTATATGTGTGACCTGGGCCAAAAGGGACCTAACCTTAGGAAATCAATTTTTCAATTTTGGCGGTTTGGTAGAGATTAAGGGGGTAAAAATACGCAATTTTTTCTAGAACGGCTTAACTTTAAACAACTTTTTCTGGAAAAGTAGTTTCGGAACGTTAGGCCCCTTTTATATTTCCAGATCACATGTGTTTCTATTTGGCAATGGGTCCTAAAATAGTTAAGTAGTTTATACTGTAGTATGTGTTTGTAAACTTCCTCAGAAGAGGAAATTATTCAATTAAAAGCACTTCCCGTAGCTGCAAAGGCATAAACAGATTACTTCCAGCTGAATTTAAATGAACCTGAAGATACGCCCATTGGAACTCAAGAATTTCCAGCTATCGACAAAGATATAACTTTTTACAAAAACCTAACCAACCTGCTGCACGAAATGCTATATGAAAGTAGGGAATTAATCAAAAGAGACTCATTATCTTCTTTTGCCTTCCTTACTATTTCTAACCTTCAGCATTCATGTTGAAAAAGTTATGTCGGTTTTTTGACCAAACTCCGGAAACAATTAGTCCCCACACAGGAAAGCAAATTAAATTGGTAAAAATGTTTACGTTTGGGATATTGTGGTTTTGTTATGGAGGAAATAAATGCGAAGATATTGAGCATGACGTGAAAGTGATTGTATAATCGTCAGAGTTCTTTTTGGGGCCTTAATCTGATAAATGTCAGTTATTGTCTAAGGAACGACGACCAACGTCGATATCTTTACGCTTGAAATGTCCCAATGTCCATGTAGCAAATGTACTACATTACACTTTCCCCAAACGCGCTCGATTACATCAAATTTCGATTGAAAATGAATCGTCAATGCCGCCAGTGTCGCAATCGAATTGTAGTAACAATTGTCGTTTTATCTGCTAAAAGTGATGATTCAGTATGTGGCACACAGTTAATGAGTATGTTGAGGGCACTCTGAAGAAAAGCCTCCGGTCTCCCCCGAAGTAATAAGATCAATTTCTTAAGACGGTAACTGGAGTACGAGTGTAGTGCCCTTGATACTTCAATTGAAGACCAGCCGATTGGCACATGAAATAATGCAAAATGACTTTTTAAATACACAGAGTGCCCATATTTCAGCAGCCGAATCAGTTTACTATTAAAAAGCTTTTACCGTTTAACTGAATTCCCACGGTGGAAGGTTGCAGCCAGTAAAGTATTAACTGTAGAGTCATTTCCCTTCGTTAATTACGTTCAATCAACTTCTTGATCAACTTAATGTTCACCTCAACCGACAGTAGTTAGAATGTAAGTGTACATAAACAAATTGTGTGCTCTGTAATACTGTGAAGATGACCTTAATCCACGAGCATTTAAATTTCCGATCCCTTTGGGTCTCTTGATGATGATGTCTTAAATTTTAGTCTCTAGATTACTTCGATATTTCTTAAAGATTGCATCAATGAAAACAACATCCAGTATGAATTTAAGCTATTCGATTTTATATTTTACTTTTATGCGCAACAAGGCTACATTTATAGATATTAGGTATAATAAATAAGAGAATAGAAAATAATGTAAAAAATAAAATCATCTGCTGAATGTTTCGAAAGCGACGAAAATGAATAAAGAAGGTGATTGTCTATTTCATATTCATATAGTTCTGCTCAAGAAGAATTTACGAAATTTTATTGTTCTATACAAGGAATAAGAACACGGTTCTCGTTGGAACAGTGAAACAGTGGAACAGGAAGAAGAGCAGTAAAGCAAGGCACAACAAAGCATTTTGTGTAAATGGGTATATGGATACCATTTGTGAAGAGATTGAAAATTTCTGTAATATTTTCTTAGATTGCGCGGATCAACATGTTGATGCACGAGATGCACACATTAATAGAGATGACGATTTACAAATCATTATCCTTTTCCATCTCGCATTCAAGTTGTGACACTATCGATAGAGGTAATCGGTGATAAAAAAAAATTGGCCTGGACTTGATAAAAGGTAATATTGGAAAAACGTATGAAAAAAATAAAATTTGACAGATCGACGATAGTATGTAAATTATAGTAGATCCCTTATTACTCTTCCGGAGAATAGAACAGAAATTTGTTAAGGCATCCCCTGTTGTAAATAAAAAATATCGGATTTCAATCCGATATCAAAATTAAAGGGCAATTAATCAAACTAAATACAAGGAGCATACAAAAATGCATATTCCCGCTTGGATTAAAATCCAAGCAAGTCGAGTCGGAAGGTATCATCTGTTTGTGAAATAAAATTGTCACCTGTCTTGTGTAATAATATTGTTGAACTATCATCTAGTTGTGAAATAAAAATAAAAATATATAGCAAAAAATTGGCGCAGCCGATAGGACCAGGCAAGCTTTGTTTGTTAAAACTGTAAACGCTTTAAAACCCCCGATATTACGAATCTACGAAGAAAAGAGGCCCCATTCACGATCAAAGATTATTGTCAAGCAAAATTGCGTAGCATTGCTCAGTAAAATTGACCAAAAAATTCGCCCATATACACGTTAATGTAAAATTGACAAATTTATTTGCGATTTTCACTTTTTAGAATGGAAATGCATTTGTTGGCTTCTGCTGCTATACATTAACATTGAAGATATCAAGCAGCTCTTGATTCTCATCAATGTGTCAATTTTACTTGTTGTAACATTGATGACACCCATAAACGTTCAATTTTAATGTGTCGATGAGTCATTCAAGTAAAATTGACAATATTACTTGATCGTGAATGGGGCCCTTTAAGACTTTACAATGATTGCCGAGCAAAACACCCTTACCCTGTACACCCGGAGCTGAGTCTGGCTTTGGGGGCAATCCGGTGAAGTTACCTCCACCGCTCGGGGTTAGACATCTTTAGCTGCCTCTGCTCCAGGCGAGCAAGCGGTTAACATTTAAAATCGATCTTCCGACTTTTCACAAAAAAGGAGGATTGTTGAATCGGAAAAATAAAACAAACACTTCCTTTTGGGAATAGTTTTTTATTAACCACTTAACACTTCTTACTTCTTTACTAAATGCAATTTTTCACCTTCACAAAATACGGCAAGTTTTACAGAACAATCACTAAACCTCGAACGAATTATTACGCGAGCTGGGAATCGACTGCTTTAAGCTAATTTTTACTGCCCGTGAGTTACTTGTGCATTTTGGGGAAAACTGCTGATTCTTTTACATTTGCGACAAACAACTCTTGTAAATTGTTTGTGCAGTAAGAATGAATTTAGGTTGCAGTTATTTCTAGGAATGGGATTTTATGAGTTAGTTTAGCGGATGTTGGTATCGGGTAACCAGCGGTCACTTGGGAAAATTTAGGGTGCATGGCGTTGGAAAGAAAATTTACTCGAATGGGAAAATGTTTAAATAATTCAAATATAATTCGATTTTAATAGAGATTTTAATTATATTATAGGTTTAGGGGTGTTTCCTATAACTCCCCCACCGATAGTATGAGGCTCCGCCGAAATATATTTAGTGATTGTTTCCGTGTATATTTTATATTTCCTATGTATTATAGCTATGGCAATTACAATGCATATTACTACGATTATACCGATTGACAATGTTGATATTCCATAATTCTTATTATTTTCTGTAAGTCTTTCTATTAATTCCCTATTTCTAATATGCTTTAAGTAAAGTTCATCCAACTTTATATTCGGTACGGTACTACCCTATCTTCTTTTACCTTTGTTACAAAATTCAGCAATATGATCTTATCGTATATCTTCGTTTCAGGATTTTCAAAACTGTTATTTTGTATTTCTATTTTACAATTTTTGAATTTAATTAAGTAACTTCCCTTTACGGTAATATTAAGGTTCTTACAATTTTGGGCTATTTGTGTCTCTTTTAGGTTTTTCGTAATTATGATTCCTGTCATTAACTCTTTTATTTCTGTTCTATCCGAAACTTGTTTTGTGCAATGTGCTTCCTTTGAGTGCATAATATTTTGAATACAATTATCCGATATTGGAACCAAATTCTTCTTCAGATTCATATATGTTGTTTTCCCCGTTTACTAGCAGCTCTTTGTTCTTAATCAATATAGATTTATTTTGAGAGTCCGGCATCGGCTCTATTAAGACTTTAGAAAAGGTATGTTCAGAAAATTGAGGTATTAAAAGAATGATAATAATTTGATCTTTATAATACGCGACTGCTGTTTTTATTTCTTTAAACCTTTCTATACTTCTAATTAACTCTAACTCTGGTTCACTTCGAACGTTGTTGGTTTCTAATATGGGCAGTGATATTTTGTATTTGTTCTGAAATTTCCTTATTTATGAGTACCTGCTTGTTATTCTGCCCTTATAAGTTCTTTATTGCAGCTAAACAGTTGATCTAACTTATTCTTTATTTGCCTTTCATCTTCGTAATCCATGGTACCTGCTATATATTTTAATCCTGTTTCTATTATGTTTACTAATCCTCTTTTTATCCTTTTTCCTCTAAAGTGTGGGTTAATGTTGTTAATTTTTGCTTCTAACAAGGTCAGACTCTGATTAATAATGTAGTACATGGGGCCTATCAATTCTGATTTTGGTTTAAGGGTGAGAATATTGTCTCTTATATGGTCTTTGGTTACTTGGAATTCTGTTATATTTATTATATGTAATATTTTAATGTAGCTCTTTATAACGTTTACTTGTTCTAGATTTATAGAAATATACCCGTTGTTGTTATTGAGGTCTTGTAGGTGTATCTCTTGTGTCTTGTTCATTGGCAGTATGGTATGTCATGGTAACTAGGATCAGGGTTATTGTCAGTATTCCGATTTTCGCTGTCATTTCCTGTAATTAAATTTTGCGTTTTAGTTCGTCTTGTCTGTCTACTTGTCTTAAGTGTAGGTTTGTCTAAGTTTTGGTATTTCTTCTTAGTTTTAACATGGGCTGTATAATATATGTTTCGATTATGAGAGTCTACAATATGGACATCATCTAGCCTTTCTGCATGAATTTTCCGATATTTAGAGTGATTTTTGCCGCCTCTTATTTTCTTGATAAAATTTCCTGTTTCGATTTAGTTTGTCTAATACTTTCCGTTTTTTCTTTAAAAATATTTTCGTAGATTTCTTTATATTCATTCTGATGTATTTTCCCCTTGATAAAGTCGATGGGTTTTTTATCCGTAGTAGAGTGTATAGTATTATTATAGAATGTTATTATTTGAAGGATTTTTTCTTCTACTGTGCCCTGGTTGTTTATTTCGTCATGTTTCAACAGCCGTATGTGCTCATTTATAGTGTTATGTAGCCTTTCAATGTCTGCATTGGACCTATGATTGTTGTTAGGTTAAAAATTTTGGAGTAAATTTTAATATTTTTAGTATTGTATATATGACTACAACAGAAAAATATTAAAAGCTAATCCTTGCCATATATTAAAATGAAATACTTCTAGCCTTAAACTTTAATACCAATGATGAGTAAATTTGAGACGTCTACCTGAAAAAATTGAACCCAAGCTGTCAACCCAGGAAATTTTTTATTTGTATTTTGTAGTATTAATATGAAAGCATTAAAATACGGAGCCGTAATTCTCCTTAAAACCCATTTGTGCTCTTAATAGCAATCCGCATAAATATTGAAACTCAATATTATCATATTTAATTTTAGATTTGTATTTGAAAAATATTAAAATGTAATACAACTTTAGAAACTACTAAGTCATACAAAATGTAACTTTTCGTTTCTCGAATTTTGGGTCGAGTCAGAACTAAATTTATTGAGAATATCACAAGTACTTATATATTATACAAAAATTTCTATTACGAATTATAAACTAAATGAAAAAGAGGTTTTTCATATGTGGCAAAAAGTGTTGCCACACAACATATACTTGAATGTACTTTTAATATTTTACGATGATTAAAACTAAATACGACTCGCATTAAATAAGCCAATTTTGCCTGGTCGGTTATGTCTTCCAATAGCTCAGAGCAGCGAATAATTTTAAATTTGTTATTACTTGAGAAATTTGGAATGAAAATTGTATTAATGACGTTAAAGAAATCCAAAATAGCATTAAGTGCATTCGGGTTGAAGTGATTTTTTAATATCATAGTGGCGGTTTGGTCATCTAAAAGTTTGGTTTGTATCACAATTCTGTTCTTATTAAAGATTTTCGTTCTTTTTATTCTTAAAGACCCTGTGGTGGACTTGGTTATAACAATTAGATTTTTGAAGACGTTAAGGCATGATTTGCTGTAGGGAATGCATGTTTCGTTTTCTACGAGGTTCAGTTCTGTATTCGGAATTCTTGAGAGGGCATCCCCATTACTTTTTTTGGTTCGTTTTTTATATTTGATTTCATAATCAAATTCTGAGAGTTTTAACCTCCACCTAACGAGCTTCGAATTTGGCTCTTTGATTGAAAATAGCCATGTAAGTGGCTTATATACATTAAAAAAACTATATGGGAGGTTGCCCAAATGATAGATACTGAGATCTAAACTAGATCTATCTTCTTGTTACTGCAACAGACTGTCCGCCTACCTAATGAAAGCAAGAGGGTGTACTGTCAAAGAGGAGTTGATCTCACCGGAAGTTAAGACTTCCCGAAAGAAGACCCTTCTTCTTAGCCATGCCAAAGCGGGACATTCACCCAGAATGTGTATGGTGGTCTCTCTGTCTTCCAAGCAAAACCTACATTTTGTCTCACTAGACAGGCCCATTTTAAAAAGGTGATATCTTAGCCCATGATGGCCAGATAGATAGTCCATAAGCAGTCTTAGATGCGCTTTGCGTAAGGTGGTACTGCTATAGGCATAGGATCTGACAAGCTCCTTAGCTTGATGGAGCCTGGGGACATTCTACCAATAGGACTGATGAAGACTCCTAGCCCATTTTTCTATAACAGGTTTTGTGGTAGACCAACCAACGCTACAGCAAGGCTCATGATCCTGGAGTCGGGAAGATAAACCTTTCATGGCCAGCTCGTCAGCGGCTTCATTCCCCTTTATGCGTGGCCATCAGGTACCCAACAGAGTGTAACTCTGTTGTTCGAGGCCAGACGTTGCAGGATTTCAGAATACTCCCTGACCAGCTTCGAAGTTAAACACCAGGAAGAGAGTGCCCCAAGCGCTGCCCGGCTGTCAGAGAAGTTGATGATGTTGGCACGTTTCAGACCTTTGTTAAGGTTTAAAAGAGCACAGGTCACAATGGCATGTATTTCAGCCTAGAAGAAGCTTGGTCGTATGCCCATCGCAACCGAGTATTAGGTATTAACACTAATACTTCCGGCACCGGTTCCATGATCCATTTTCGACCCGTCAGTAAACCATTTTAGGCTGTTTGGATCAAGAGCAGAACCACTGCTCCCCCACTGTGATCGTTCAGGATCTGATCTTCCTACCAAAGCACATTGCATTGAACATGTGGTCCTATATCGTTAGTAGAGTTGAGATGGGTCCCCAGATATTTTAATAAATCATAATCAAATTTCCAGTCTTCCATTGTGGAATTCACGTTGATGTAAAAATGGGAGAAATCATGCCTAAAGATAAAGAGGGAATTATATGGAAGATAATGGGCAGAGTTCTATACACTCCGCGACAACCATTTGCAAACATCCCTATTTTTGCAGAAAAATGATTATTACCTAGAGAACTCTAACGAATTGCCTGTTAACAGGTATTTTACAACGTTATGAAATTTCTGATGAATAATAACAGCTCTTTGCTATGGATTTAAAGGTACACTTAAGTAATGGTGTGAGTACAGGAGTAGAAGAACCAATTCCACCGTTTCAATTTCCAATTCAACTTTCGCGGTTTCGAGGTTGGTGTCAGTTGCAAAAGAAATAGAATATGAATTCTGTCAGTCAGGAAGAAAAAAGACATATTTTACCTCTAAAAGAGATTCTCTTCAGTATTGCCAAATTACTCATATTAATATATATATATACACAAAAAGTAAAATATGTTAATAATGCTACACAGCTATATTTGTTTTTGAAATGGTTTCAATTGAATTTGAAAGGGTTGTTTTTGTATTTTAAAAAGTTGTAATTGGCATTGAAAGAGTTGCTAATGAATAGAATTAGTTGCTATCAGAAATTGAAATAGTTGTTATTGAATTTGAAAAAGTTGTTGCACTTTTGAAAAAGTTGCAAGTGATTTTGATCTGGTTGTGGTTTTGAACAGGTTGCACATGGTTTTGAAATGGTTGCATTCGGTGTTGATTTGGTTACTTTTGAAGTGTAAATGCTATAGTTAACAGTCAATAATCAGTATGTTTACCATTTGATTATTGGCAACTAGCAGCAAGTCCAGTAGCAACTTTTTCAGAAAATAAAGTTGTCTTGTTAGGAATTCCTTTTCTACGCCCCGGTGTGAACACCATACCCGGGGCTGCCACTACACCTACTGGGTGCAGTCAAATTTCGATTCTGGAGTGAGCCCAATTTTTCTGTTGTCAGAAAAAAAAAATCATATCAACAAGTCCGGTGCCGGTCACTATGAAAAATATTTGCTTGTCAAGAGACAACACCGAAATTCGAAAAAATTCTGGAAGTAGGCATTTGCAATTGGTGGCGGCACCGGGCTACACCGAAATAGAAAAGAATATATTAACAGAATCTGCTCCGGCGTAGTGGCTAAAAAAATGCGAAAATGACAGGTTTCTGATGTGGTGTACACAATGGAGCGTACAAAAAAAATGCACTATTAGACTTGCTTGCTATTACTGGTGTCAATACTACAGTTCACTAATTGGCTTTAAGTTTTTTATATTTACTATTGTACACAAAGGGACGTGAAGATAGCTTTCCTTTTAATTCCGTCAAGATTTATTACTAGCACTGCCCAATCATGGCACGATAACACGTTTTTAATCACTGTTGAGTAGCTAATCCATAACAAGTTTTCAGAAACAGGCTCATAATCCCGAAAGCTTCTCACATAAATTGGCCTTTATGTAATTATATATACTAGAAGACCGCTGTGCAATTGCACAAATTGAAGGTATATGAGTGACATAACGTTTTTATATGTTCCCTCAATTTGCACCTTAAATTTCAATTTCGCGTTTTTTTCAAAGGTGTCCCCTGTAGGCCTAATCCTCCCATGCAAGGAAGCAATAAAAAGACACTTGCAAAATATTTTATCTTACAGAATAATGAAATGAAAAAAGTTCCAATAAATCCATGTATTGTATACTTATCGGTGGCAAACACCGAACTTAACACCAAAGTTACCCAGGAACGCAACCCTAAAGTAATGAACACAACCCCGAACTGATGCGGATCAGTGTTGCCATTATAAAATTTCAAGAAAAGCTCGATGAAACTCCATATAAAAAAAAGTTGCTGAAATACGGAACCCGGGGCTTTCTTTGTATAATTAATATATAGATTATTTTATCCAAAACTGTCTGCACACTCTTATTACTGAAACAATTACTGCACACGTTATTTTACAGTAAATCCCGTTAAAATTCACTATTATAAAATCGATAGGGTTTTCTGTAAACATAGGAGAAGTTCCAGTGTCAGATAGGAAGTCTTATGTAAAGGCAAATCAGAGGTGATGTGTAAAGACAGGGTTGGGTGTTAAGTTAAGGTTTATTTTTTATACTCTTTATACCTCGCATTCCGAAATCTGTTGTTTATTTGTTTCAGATCTGTAATGATCTAGATTTATTTATGAAATAAAATTCGATGCAAAACATAAAACTGTTGGAACAAGACCGGATACATCAGCTAGTGTTAGTGAATTTATTTATACATAAAGAGACTTGGTGTAGTGAAATTTACTACCGAGGTGTAAAAAAACTTTGAAATTGGGAAAAGCTTCGCGTATTTCAGCAATCTACTGTGTTTTTAGTAAAACATACTAATTTTAGTAATTATTATTGTATTTTTAGTAAAATACTCTGATAGTAATTTCAATTACACGTAGTTCCTAAACTTATTATACTCATTTCAATAGAATTGATTACATTGTAGTAATTTTGACTGTATGCACAATAGCTTTAACCATGTAAAACATCTCTCTGTAGCAACATTTATCAAATACGTAGTAAGTAGGTAGAGAAACTGTGGAGATAGTGAGAACTATGATACATGCAGTAAAACTTATTATGATTGCAGTAACATTTATCTCAGTGTGTAGATAAACATACTACATCTGCAGTAAGAAAGACTACGAAGTATTAAAATCTATTAAAAGAACTGCAGTATTTATTACAAGTGTAATAACATTGTTTTTCGGTGGAATTTTCTCAGACATCTTTTTCATTGCTTCAGTGACAACAGTACGTAGTGGATGTGTAAGTGTTCTGCAGTTAGTGTCTTTCAAAGCTCTCATCAAGAAATAAAGTCAAAGTTACGTTCTATAGAAAACTATAACACAGATATAGCATTAAGAGATAGTAGATCTACAGGAATTGTTCAGGACTGTTTATTCAACAAACTAAAGTATTACCATGTTGTTAGCAATTTAACTGTTGACATAATTCATGACCTTTTCGAAGGTGTCTTGAAATATGAAATGAGTTTGATTATCCTTTATTTCACAGAATCTGCCAAATATTTAACATTAGATGATTTGAATGGCAGGAAACAATTATTTGATTACGGCGAAATCGACAGCAGCAATATTTCCTTACCAATAAAAATAGAAACATTGAAATCCAAAACCTTAAAAATGTCAGCCGTAGAAAGCTGGTGCTTCGCACATTATTTTCCTCTAATGATAGGAAATCTAATTCCACCTAATGATAAAATTTGGAAATTTTTTTTGTTGTTGCCCCAAATTTTTGACATGTGCTTGAAATCAAGTTTTAGTGATTCTGATTTGATTTTGCTTGAAAAATTAGTAGCTTTACATCATAAGCAATTCATTAAACTATTTCATCAGCCATTAAAACCCAAAGCACATTTTATGACTCACTATCCCACTGTAATTCGAAAATCTGGACCACTTAAATGTATTTGGGCATTGAGGAACGAAGCGAAACATAAAGAACTGAAGCAATATGCAGTTCCTATCACATCAAGAATCAATATTTGCTATTCTCTGGGTATAAAATTTGTGCTCAAATTTGCATATCGTGTACTGACAAATGCTGACACAGATAATATGAAAATTCTAAACCCTTATGAAATTGAATTAACTTCGAAATCATATTATAAAGAAATATATCAATTTAATTTTCCTAAAAATTGTATTTCATACAAACTTTTAATATATAAAGGAACTGCTTATAAAATCGGTTATTTTTTGTTAGAAAATGAAGAATCAAATTATGTCGATAAAATCATAGAAATTTTTGTAAATAATAAAACTGTCATAGTAGTTACAGAAACGTACAAAATAACATTAAGTAAACACCTGAATGCATATATTGTTGAAAATGCTATAGATGCTTTTTCTTGCAAATCCATTGATAAATTCAAATCCTTCCCAACATTGAGACACATTATGTCCGATGGATCTGTTTATGTAAGATTTAGAATGTTGTAAAAAAAATTAAAAATTGGTTTGGAAAAACAGAATAAAATATTCTGAATAATGACTTTATTTAAAAAGAAAGAAAATTTCTGTTAATGTAAGATTTAAAAAGCTGTAAAAGCGAATTAAGAAACTGTGTTGTAAAAGAAAACAAAAGAACTGTTTTGTAAAAGAGAATATAAATCTATTGAAGAAAGATAATTTGCTTTTCATCCATCAATCAAGTTTCCAAATAAACAAAACGCCCGAGGGGGAGGGTGTACTCTAAATTACTACAATTGTAATAAATCATACTTCTACATGTAGTTATTTTTATGGCATTATTCGACATATTCGTAGTAAGATTTACTGCGAATTTTGGTAATTTTACTAGAGCGTAATGCCTTTTATTACGTATGATCAATTATTTTAACTTCACGGCAGTAAAATTTACTGTAGTTTTTTGTCATAATGACTAAAGTGCAATAACATATTTTATTGAGATACATACAATCCTTTCTGTAGTAAAAGTAATTGCATTGCAGTAGGTTAAATAAAGATTACAGTCTTAGTCGAATTAACTTCATTTCAATGGACTTTCGTTTATGCTTCCATAAAATATTTAAATTATTATTGAAAAAAGTTATCATTATAATGGAAACGTTATGCAGTGGCAAAAGATTTATATTACTTATCTCTGTGAAGTTAAATCTTCTCTGCGCTACGATTAAGATCCCAGCTTTGATTCAGAAAATTTGCATCTTTACACGCACTAGTCTCGGATTTCTTGAAACAGATCTCAATGGTATACCCTTTGGACAACAAGTAAAACTGTAAAACCGTTATTACTGATCATGAACCCCTGATTATTACAAGATGTTTGTGTTCTTTTTCTTATATTGGACTTCTTTGTGAAATGCAGCGGTCATAAATAATAAAAAACATTTATTGTAAAATTCACAAGGTTATTAAAATCTTGGTGATTTTGATATCTATCTATCTATCTATATAATTAAAACGCTAACGCGAGAGCTTGTGATTCCTCCTGTGAGTTTGTTTCTGCACCGATTTTAATGATTCCAACATTAATCGAAAGCTTATCAACTGAATATGGAACATCAGTAATAAAACTTAAAATAAAAAACTAAACTTTAATAAAACTAAAGTAGGCAAGAAACAGACTTGTGTCGTGGAGCAAACCGTAACGCCACAATTCTGTTTCTCGCCCACTTTATTTGTTTGGACTTTTTTAAAAGTTTTATTACTGATGTTCCATATTCAGTTGATAAGTTCTCGATTAGTGTTGGAATCATTAAAATCGGTGCAGAAAAAACTCACAGGAGGAATCACAAGTTCTCGCGCTAGCGTTTTAATTATAGCTCCAAGACGAGCCAAGCGAAGCCTTTTCTCGAAGCGCTTCGTCGTTTTTTGAACCCTCATAACTTGGGTTTGGATTATACCAGATAAACAAAATTCTCGGGATATGATGCCAATAGTGGACTTATTAAACATATAAATTGCATAGCTCTTATACTTTAGATTTTATTGATATCTAAAAAACTCCGATTTCGACACTGACTCATTGATGATCATCAAAATTCTTAGGGTACTTTCTGAAGTCCTAGAAAGCTGAAATTTGGTATGTAAGCTAGTATTAGTACACAAACAACAACAAAATTCTAAAACTTGGAACTTTTACCCCCCAACCCCTTAAACTAGGCGATGGAAGTTTGTATGGGACTTTCGCAAATTTTGATGCTAGACGTCTGAAAATTGATATAGGGACTCCTTGTTTTAAATAATAAAATACATATTTCATATTTTTAGTAAATCACCCCCCACTCTTTAAATTAGAGGATGGAATTAAGCGCGCGCAAAACGCCTAATGTGTACCCGCTGTGATTGATGATGTAGCAAATACAGCACAGCGCGAGCTTGCCGTCCGAACAGAAACGATTGTTGCCGATTACGCCCGAAGTCAATAACAGAGAGCGTTCAACCCGAACGGGTACACACGTGAGGGCACAAGTCGTTGCGAGTGAACGTCTCAATTCGATTTTTGCTGCGATTTGAATGCGCTGGCAAAAATAGAGAGTAGGCTATGAAAAAAGGCACCTCTGATGTGCAAGAAATACACCCTAAAAAAAGAAAGAAAAAATGAACAAAATAAAAAAAATATTGTCATAAGCAACTTACAAAAACCAAAACCAAAACAACTTACAACCACCAAAAACAAACGGTCAAGCCACATATTTTGACTAAGGTGTAGAGTTTGTGAAGTTAGGGCTTGTAGA
>QYTT01094137.1:0-15863 GCA_006980735.1 Dasypogon diadema
CTCTTGGACTGGATTCGCTCGTATCTGTTCAAAAGATTCTATCAAGTACTTTTCTACAGTTCTTGTTTGGGGATTATAGAGGCCATTTCTATACCCCAGGGTAGTCACCTTAACCCTCGTATTTCTGTCTTTTCTAGAGATGATGTTGTGCATCTTTTGAAATGGTCCAAAATTCTAATCACATTATATAACTCGTTCGTCCGGCCTCTTCTTGAATCCTTCTTACGCTATCCATATCAGTCGTGTTGGGTCTGCCCAGCACAGTTTCATTAGACTTGCACTCAGGGACCCCTACGGAACAATCCTTTGATTCTTCCACCATATCGCGAGCAGCTTAATGATCTTGTTATGGTATCCTTAGAGATGTGATGTAGGGTTGCTGATATAGTTTTCATGCACCAGCTCCTGAATTCCCATATTGACTCTCTAGTGATTCGTGCTAGAGTGTTCCTCAGAACTAATAGTCACAACTTGAGAGATGTCCTCCTTTTGCATATAAATTTCTCTAGAACTAACTATGGTAAGCATGAGCCGATTAATAGCATTTGTGCGAGGGTGTTAACCGTGTTGCGGAATTCTTTGATTTAAAAATGAGCAAGACTGTACTGAAAAACGTCTTTCTCTCGTCGTTTAACTTATGTTAAAGCGTTAATTACTAACTTTTCCTGTTTTCCTCTGACCTGTCAATTGGGCTCCCTATACTAACTATTATATGTCTTGTATGCTTTTCGGGGAGCCTATGCTTAAGTGCCACTAATTATTGAATAACTTGTTGAGTTTAACATTCCTAACATTTACATGTCTGCTTGTCAAGAAGCCCAATCTTAACACATTTCTTGAACGCTTAACGCGGGGATGGATAAATATTTCTTGGCTCCTTGCTGAAAAGTGCGCCTTCTGGGCTAGAAGGGAAACTCAGTATCTATATTGGTATTCTTCCTTTGAGAAAAGAAGGTTTAAATCATCATCAATCAATCATCAATCAATAGCAACTGAATTAAAATTTTGCGCTCATATCGGCAATTAATATTTTTTTTTAAACGTGTTAAGGTACAAATTTAGGGACCCAACTGTCGCTAAAGATTGATTAATATTAAAACCGGTCGCTTACCTAATTCCGTTTCCAATTTATAATCAAAACATTTCAATTCACGTCCTGAATTATCGATCCATGGGGAGACCTTCATTCAGGCTTATTAAACAAATTTTCGCTGAAATCTTGGGAAGCCGGGCTGAGTAAATTAAGTATATTCTTTGGCTGAACAACTCAATGAACCATGGCCTAAATTAAAGAATTCGACTAATTAAGTAAAGGCAGAAGGGCTGATTTGCTCTTGACAACTTGAAATGGATTTCTGGGAAGTCCCTTGCCTTGAAGCTAAATTTTACACCTTTAAACAGGACATTTAATGAACTTGATAATAATGCGATTTTTCAGTTCGATGGGTTGGATACTCCAAAGTAGCCCTAAATGTCAATTCAGCTTTGGATTTTCGAAATGTTACAGGGTGTTCATTCAGTTGTGCGGGAAAACCTGCTGAAAAATTTTCCATAAATTGTAATCTTATACCGGAATCCTCTGTGGCATATTAAATATTTAAGTTTCTATGTTACAATCTGAATATCTACTCTTTGCTTCCTGGAATTCTAACCTTTAGGCTCCTTGTGTGAATTTGCCTGGCACGCAAAAGTGAAAAGAAAAATGCAAATACGGAAGAATTTACACCTGGTGCTCAGAACCTCATGGGATTCCATTGATATGGCTCGTGTTAATTCTCCATTTGTTCTGGGTTCACCATTTTAGCACTTAAAATGGATAAGGAATGGGCTTTCAGTGGTTTCAGGATTTATGTTTTTAGGAAAATTTTCGACACTCTTCGGCCATTAACTTCCTTTTTGTGGGGATTTATTTCCTAAAGTTGCAATTTGTATAGTATTTTGTAAATTTATAAATGGCGAGCAACTTTTATTTTTTCGGTACTTTTAAATAAAGGTAATTTGAGAAAATCGCATTTATCTTTACACTAAAAGGTACTTAAAAGCATTGTGAACCTAGGAACTGATCATATTTGAAATCAAAAATAATTTTAAAGCAAAACGTATCTTTATATTATGTGTAAAAAATATATAAATAGTTAGTTTTGTCAATGGGCTTTACCACTATTTAATTTTGAAAGCTGTTGTACACAAAGAGCTTCTTGCATTTTATTTTTAGGCAATATTTTATTTTATATTGTGGAGTGAAGATAAGTTGGGGCTATTAGAAACACTTTGAAATTTTCCCATCCTTTAAAAGGAAGAAGAGACAATTTTGCGATGGTATATAGATGGTAAATCTGTTCCGGCTTTGGAGGTAGAGCATACTTTGTGTGTGAAGCAGCAATTTACATATCAATGCAGGATCTGTTTTTTATTTCTATTAACCCTTAGTTTACTAAGAGTATCGTGCAGTGATTTACAGAACTGGCCGTGTTATTACCAATCATTCACACTCAATTTTGTTTGGCAGAAATATGCAACATTTCGATGATATAATGAGGGTTGTGATATTACAAGGACCTTTATAAAACACCCCTCATTTTATACATTCCCTACTAAATCTTGATAGCTTCAGAAAGGTTTCTCGTTATTTAAAGTTTTCTGTTAAGAATAGCCTAAATTAGGATAGTTTCTTAGAGAAAACAAAAAAAAAATTCATTCAATTTCAAATATACCACTTTCGGATTCGATGCAAATTTTAAATGTAACTATGTTCCATTTGAATGCAATATTAACAGGATTAAGTGAAACTTGATCCGAATGCAACTTGTTCAAATTAAATACACCTTTGTCCAATGGTACATGCAATGGAGCCCTACAAATTTTAAGCATTGATTGGCAAAAAGAGCATTTTTCTATAATTAAACAAGAAGTCAACTGCATGATAGTATCGAAAATAAAAACTGTTTTCAAACCAGTGGTCCAAATGCGGATATGTGGAACGACTTTTTTTCAGCTCACCTCAAAGAATCATGTGGTATACCCCGCAGTACCTTAATCTGAATCACCCTGTACATGATACATAGCTTAATGCAAACTGGCAATTAAGTTGAGAGAATGCTCACAAGTCTAATAATTTTTTTTATCCAACATTAAACTTCTTTTAGCAAGTTTGTGCTCATTTGCTACAACAACCAGAAAAAAGACTAAACAGGTAGCCGAAACTTTTAAGGACTTGTTATTGAGAAGTTTATAAACTTATAGAAGTTAGTATGTAATCGATATTATGTTCCCGAAAAAACTCTCCTCTCTTTTGTGATTTTCCGTACAAAAACGTTTGAATTTGTGAAAATGTTGAAATTCTTTAATCCTCCAACCGCGGGCAATTTTTCATACTTTTCAAAATAAAATCGTGGGTGAAATTTTAATCGTTAACTTGTCATAAACAGACTTTTTGCAGTAAACAAAAGAAATCGAAATAAGTGAAGAAAAGAAAATAGTTTTGTTTACCAACTTACAGCTTGTCAAAAACGCGAATTTCACGTTTTACAAAAATATAGAAAGCAAATATTTGAACGCGATTTCTGATTCGCCCACGGTTGGAGGGTTGAGAATTGAACAACGCAACAAAAATATTTTTCAAAGGGCTAAGAGCTTTGAATTTAATAAAAGTTTTTATAAGCAGCTTGAAATAAACAAAATCCCTGAAGTCTTTGAAACATTTTCGCATAAGATACATCAGTTTGTCCTATGCGTATTTGGGATAAAGTAAAGTTACAAACAATTTCTTACATAACGTGCTTCATCATGCTGAAATTTTCGAACATAGAAAACTTTTTGAAAATTATTCAAGGTGAAATTAATTAATCTTTTCTCTTTTTAACTTCCCATTTGGAAGTTATTGATTTTTCAAATTGAAAATTCCGACATAATTCCACGTTTGGAGGTTCCTCGAGGCCAAATCTATCGTTTATAGATAGATGTCTGTGTGTGCGTGTGTACGTACAGTCGTACGTCCATAAACTTTTTTTGTTTTGAATACCTTGAAAACAAAAAATGATATCCACTCCGGACCAATTTCATTCGACACATAATTGCCATAATGAGCATCTGATAGGGTTTGCAAAAAATTTAAATTGGCGTTTTTTATTTTTATTTTCGTAAAAGTATCATCAGTTGCTTCATCAGATATTCCAAGCGATGAGGATGATTCAGATATAAAGCTAGAAAACTACATTTTTGATGAAGATTTGTCAGATTTTGACGATGCCTCCGAGGAATATGTACAACAATTAGATGAAGAATTAAGAAAAACAAATGGGGAGTTTATAGCTGTTGTGAATGCCTCGTCTGCTGGTTTTATTTCTGAGAATATCTCAGAAAATGTTGTATACCCCAACAGAAACTCAATAATGAATAGGAGATGTCCTGCACTGTACTGTTTAAAGCAAATAAATAATTCCAAAACAACTATAAATGTGACTGTGAGTGAAATCAATAGAAAAGGTAGAGATTATTACGATGCATCCAAAAATCCATAGCAATACAAATGACCCCGTATTTGGCATGACACCAATACTGATGAGATCTATGCCCTAATTGGCATTCAGATATATGCTGCAATGTGGAAAAACTGGGATGAACGACTAGACGAGCTTTAGGAGGAAGACAACAGGAGATTTCTGCGATTTAACAATCATTACACCAGAAAAGGGCGATTGAAAGATGATAAATTGGCAGCATTCAGAGACATTTGGAATATATTCGTAGAATCTCCGAAAAAGTCCTATAAACCATCCAAAGATTTGAATATTGATTAGCAATTAGTATCAACTCGAGATCGGTGCAATTTTCGGCAATATATTACCTCAAAGCCAGGGAAAATATGGGATTACGATTTTCTGGGTATACAATTCAAAAAACTCGTTTTCACTGTAAGGAGCTGTATACATAGGAAGACAGCCCAACCCACCAGTTACAATTAAAAACACTCTATGAGGTGAATTCCACAAAATTCTGTTTTTATGATTTTCTTGGTTGCTTAGCTATGCCCAAAGCGGAACAGAAATGTATGGCTGTTGTCTGTGTTATACAACGACGGTGGTATTGATAAAGAAACATCGAAACCCAATATAATCCTGGATTATAACGTTAAAAAAGATGGCGAAGGCAATCTAGATAATCTTGTAAAAAGATATACACGCTGGCCAATGGTTTTTTTTAATATGATTGACGCGGTGGGGGTTGCTCCTTTGAATTTACATAAATTATCAAGCCGTATATGGAGAAAAAATCTTCAGAGCGGAAGGATGTTCTGAAAGATTTATCCCATCAGTTTGTTAATAATCTTGTAAAAAGGCGGTTATCATATCCACAAGCGTTAAAAGTCAGTATGAAACCTGACAAATGTTGTAACTGAGCCACAATTTTGGCATGAAATTATTGTGCGACATCGCAGTGGTTTTGCAAGTACAATTCTCGACAGTAGAATTGCCTCAGTCATTGTTACGCAGATATATCGTCGCGCCCTGTGCAGAATTTGAACCGATGCCAACAGAGGAGGAAATTTGTAAACGTGCGCCTCAACTCGCAGTCAAAAAGCAGCGTGTCAAAATCACTGCATTTTAAATTTATCCTTTTTATTTATACAAAACCTTTTAGTTTTTATAATTTAAATTAAACTGTTTAATTTTTCTGCCTGTTTTTTTTCAAAATCAATAAAAATTTTCTTTACATGGTACACTGAAAATGCATGGAATATACATACATCATTGTACAAGTTAACAATAAAATATTCGTACACAGAGAGAAGGGTAAGTGTCCTAAAAGTAATTGATTAAAAATAGTTTCTTCAGAACATTTTGGGCCATATTGAACAGTGTTATTAGAAGCCATTGGATGATGTATCAATAATTATCAGGAATTAGATCAGTTTCTTGGAATTTATATGCCTGGTTTAGACATCGGATATTATTACTTAATTTAATACGAGTAAAACCCAGAAAAAAATCGAACAGATTAACATGTTTTGTCTAGGTTTCCCGGATTAACAGCAGCAAAAAATTTAATTTTTTTATCTATCTAAATCAATCTTGTGATGCATCTTTTGACCTATTGTCGTAAAATTAAATCGATTTAGTTTTGTTAACGACAAGAGTTCGCGTGAATTACCAAAAAATGGGTGGAGAACATAATTTCAATTCAATACTTTTTGCGAATAGTGCCGAACTCGTTTATTGCTCCAATGTGAAATTACAGATTAGAAAATTGCATGGGTGCCCAATAATTTGAATATGTGCTTTAGTACAAGTGTGTCATCAATTGTGTATTCTTTTCTCTTGTTGTTTTTTGAGAAAAACCGGTATGACTATTTACGAAGAATAAATAAGAGATACTCAATCCAAAATCCCCAGATATTTGCTTCTTGAGTCGCTTGACCAGACTTGCGAAAGACGGCCAAACATTGACATCGTTATCAGTTTTGCTTACGTTGCTGTAAAGTGTGTGGATTTTAACAAGCTCGTTATGGCGGACATAAGTGGTAATTTGATTTTTAAATACGATGGAGATGGAGTTAATGTCGAATATTACTATATTCTAGGTGTTCTTTTGTGGATGATAATTTCATGCGTTTTGCTAAACGTCTCAGGCGAAAACATCCAGTCATTGAGTCAGAGCAGCATTGATTTTGCTAAAGATTTATATGCAACTGTCGTGAAAAGTAATCAGGATGAAAATATAATTATATCACCTTTTTCGGTGCAAGTATGTGGTGCAATGGTGTATTCGGGTGCTGCTGGGCGCACAGCCGAACAATTATTCCGTGGATTGAAGTTGACAGAAAATCACAGATTCCAAGTGGGAAATTCTTTTAAAGCCGCACTTGTCGAGCACGGAGATTTTTTAAGTATCGCAAACAAGATATACTTGAAGAAAGGAGTTCGGGTCAATCCGGAGTTTCATGATATCGTTGTGAGAAATTTCTTATCTGAGGAAGCGAATCTAGATTTTGAAAAGGGTGGTGTAGAAGAAAACATAAATGAGTGGGTGCAAAACAAGACTAATGGCAAAATACGAAATTTTATTGCGCGAAACACTCTCGACCGTGATACTGTCATGTTCTTAGTTAATGCTATATATTTCAAAGCCGAATGGACACATCCTTTTAAAGGAGTCAGTGAAGCTGATTTTTGGCTCTCTGAAACTGAAAAGAAGCCAATTAAAATGATGAGTCAACTAAATACATTTAGCTATGGCACGAATGCTGATCTGGATGCAAATCTCGTCGAATTGAAGTACAAAAACTCGGATATTTCGATGCTGATAATTCTGCCGAAAAGCCGTACTGGATTAAAGTACGTTGAGGACAAACTACCAAATATTGATTTGCTTAAACTGTCCGGGCAATTGAGTCGGGAAAAAGTGTTAGTTAGCCTTCCGAAATTTAAAATTGAATTTAGTGTTGATTTGAAGCAGATTCTATCAGAGGTAAGTTTGCTGTAAATGAAGATACTGAACCCCTAATATTAACACCAACACCTTACAGATGGGTATGTCCTCGATATTCTCAGATAATGCGAATTTTAGTAATCTATTAGCTGAGGATAATGTTAAAATTGATGATGCTATTCACAGAGCATTCATCGAAGTAGATCAACTGGGAACTGAAGCAGGAGCTACAACAGGTAAAAAATTACATTTATTATGTTTCGTGTTAATGTGAAGAATTTTTGGTATGAGACACAATGTCCAAATACTTTGATCACAATTTTGTGACAAATCTTACCTCACTGTGAGCCAGCCTGATCGAAGTCATTGTAACACATTTGTTGTACACAGTTAGAGTTAAGTTTTTATGTCTGATTTGACTCGTGATTCTTTCTGTATTCTATGCCTTTACTAAGCTTCGCTGAGCTTTCTGTAAAAAAAAGTTGCAAATTTTACTGCACCCATGAAAAACTCTGTTTTTTCACAATTTGCAATTTAATAGCTGGCGTAAAATAGTACATCTTCACACATTAAATAAAGTGAAGCATTATTTAATAGGCTTGGTATCCATTTACCTGAATTCGATCAGTCAGGTGTGAACAAAGCCACAATGAAGTGACTTGTTCTGAATGGGCAAAGCTAGGAGAAAAAGAGTTGTCGCTGTAAAGCATTGTAGGATTTTTTGTGGTCCAAGAAGAAAATTAAAAGGGTTCGGAAGTTGGATTTAATATTTTACGAAGGGATATTTTGTTTTCATCTTTTAAACTTTTTGAAATTTTCCTTGGTCTTGTACGTTACGCCAGAGGTTTTCTAAGTACCTACTAAGATTACTTTATCGATTTTAATTAATATAATCATTACCGCCACATCCACGCCAGTTAACCACATGCAGCATATAAAAGTTAACTTTCACATTATCAAACCTCTGTGTATAGGGTTTTCCATGTTTAGGACTGCGCTCAGAGGTGGCTTTATCTAAGGTGACAGGTGATTATCACCGATCACTTTTATAAAACTTAGTTCGCGTAAGGCGATTGTCACTGGTCGGAATCATCAAAAAGTGACAAGCCTGAGGTGTTAGCAAAAGCAGTATCACCTGTGCTTACAAAAAGATTATTTGAAGGCATACAAATTCAGAAAATAATAAAAATAATAATAAAGCTTTATTAAACCTGATGTGTTGTGCCAACTGCTTGAGGGTATTCAAGCAGCTGCACTCAACTTTCAACCTACAGATATTTGATGCGAGTGCATTAAGAGTTGCCAGACTGTTTGATGGTATTCAATTATTCTTGCGCCGTGTGCACCTTTGTCAGTAAGTGTGGATCTCTGCTTGGAAACTGGTTGGGGTAGTATCGAGGAATTTCGAAGCGCTATAATTAGGACCATAAATCCCTATGCCTGTTGTCACTTTAATTTTAGATCAATCTGGGTATTAGACAAGGGATCCCATTTGGAAGGTCATGTTAGCAGAGTGCCATCCCTGTCATGTACGATCACCTTGAATGGTAAGTCAAAGCTGTGCCTTATTAGCATAACATTCAACAAGGACACCGATGTAATTACAGGAGGTCCATTAGTGCTTGTAAGTCTGCTTGCGCAGTTTGTTATTCTATATTTGGCCACCATACCAATGAAGCGTAAGTGAATATGGATTGTATTATACTCACGTATGGTTATAATATCGTATTTAGCTTGAGCCCCTAAATTGTAGTGTTAATATTATTATATTATTCAGATTTGTTGCAATTTTCAACAGCAAAGATTTGGATAATTTTACAAAATGTTAATAAAAAAGAGCACAAAACAAAATGTGACAAATCCGCAAAGTTCATAAATAACAGTAATGTGTAGTTATACACTTATCACAGCTAACATAAATAATTATTATTTTTTTCTCCCTTACAGGATTCAATGCTATACCGCTGTCAACATTTGAAATATTTACTGCAGATCATCCTTTTATTTTTGTTATAAAGTCAAAGACAGCTGTGCTTTTCATTGGCAGATTTGTTAAGTAAATATGTATTGTATCTTTAAGGTATAGAATGAATAAATACAAGTCCCAGATTATCACAGTAATTTGCTTAATGCGCCCCTTTCTTTTAAACCAATACAAAGAATTGCAAAGAATTTAATTTCAGATAAGGTAAATATAAGGTAAGCTATTAGGAGTCAGTAGAATTTCATGAAATCTCTGAATTTTTTAAGTCTATCATGATATAGTCATTGGCTTCATTAACCCTTTGAGAGTGACTGATGGAAATAAATTCACTAAATATGTATATATATGTCGGAAGCAGATCTACCAATTAGCGTGGGCTCCCAACGACACAATTGCTTCAGTCATAAGAATATGTTACAATCCCAATCTCGCGTTCGTGAGCTGAAAAGAGTAAGGATTAGAAAATGCTTTTGTTGGAAAAAAATTACCTTGCTGTGCTGTCCTCTTTTCTGTAATTCAGGACTTCCGCTTCTGCAAAGAAATTTGGCTACTTTTCAGATACATTATCAGAAAGCTACCTCACCTGGATTCTAGTTACCATCGGGGACCTACTGTTGAGGACGTCGTTTCCATAATGGTTAAAATGGCAAGTAAACTTTTTGGGCGAACGCACACCTCGATCTTCACTTACCCTTAGGAACTCTCCTTTTACATGCAAAAAGTTTCTAGCGCTGAATGCTACTTACCTCAACAATATTCCGGTGAGACTCTGACCTTGGACCATTGGCAATTAACTTACCTTAATCGTAAAAGAAAATCACCTACCGTGAGCGAAGAAACTCGAAAAAATTACCAGATATGCTGCAAGCTTAAGAATAACGTTGGGCACCACCACCTGTAATTGGACGAGGACTATCTGGAAATAGTTAGTAAGATAAGATAAGTCGAAAGGCTGCAACACTGTATATCTAAACTGTTGGAATCCATTGTTCATTCTCAGTTATCTTGCGGATTGAGTTCAAAGTTTATAAGTATAGGTAGTTAGTTTTCAAGCTAGATACTTTGTTCTTTTAATTAAAATTTGTATTACGATATATAATTTATTATTTCCGTAGTGCAAGAAATATTTCCTCAATAAAATATAATAGTTCTCATTAACAAGATTAGTAGTTTATGTTTCGCGCGCGCGATCTGTGTAATACAAAAGATAATTTTACACGATCAAATTGCATACGAAAAAATTGCGCACGAAAAATCGCTTCACGAGAAAATTGATACGGAAGCTTTAGGGAGATCCCGTAAAATAGGTTAATTAATTTGAATTGGAGTAAGGACCTTAAAGGCTGAACATGTAACTTACATTTGTTTTAAAACATCTAAATTATAAAATTATTTCTAGTCAATTAAAAAAGAGGCTTCTCAGAAGGGGCCATTTACAGCTTTACTACTACTTTTACTACTTAAAATGCAAATTTGTTACATTTTCCACAAAATTCAGTACAACAAAATTTGGAGTCATAACCATGGGAAAAACACGGACTTGCTTCTATACTAAGAACTCACAATTAAACTAAAGCTCTTACATGGAGCTGAGCTACATAGATTCGCCATTTCTGTAGAATGGTTAATTTTCAAGATGTAGTGATGATGATTGTTCGTACTTTATCTCCAATGCCGATAAGAGATTTAATTAGATATAAACGTTGGGGAATACCATATTACGTTTTGAGTAAACCAAACTGTTTACTTGGGTTTTACCTAGGTTAAATTCAGTAGAATTGGAATTCGATATCGATCGTTTTATGATCGAAGCACACTGGCTTTGTCCACGACTCTTCACAATTATATTTACTGAAAACCTGTTTCGCACAAATTATATACAAATCCTGAACTCGCTAAGTGAAACATGTTCATTTTTTTTGTTTGCAGTATAAAAGTGTAGGTGATTTTTTTACTGACCTTTTTGAACTACTGTTTATTAATCTGTATCAGTCATCAATTTCTTTCCTACTGAAAATTAGCATAAAACGACTTCAAGACTGACTCATGTCTGAACCTGAAGCTAAAAAAAACTTGTTTTGGGAAGTAGTCTGTCGGCATTCGATCTTCTGGCTACACTTAGTGATTCTGAATTAAAAGTAAAGTGTTGCTTAAACCATGACCTTTCTTTTGAGTGAGTATTTTAAAATTGTACGATATTTTCTCTACTAAATATTTCTTTAGATTTTTTGTTATTAGCACTCGCGTTAAGAGATATCAGTGCGGATGAAGTGAGTTTGTTATCACAGTTCAGTGAAAGTAATGCCAAATTTGCAACGAATTTATATACTGCCGTAATAGAAAACAAAACTGATGAAAATGTTATTATATCTCCGTTTTCCGTGCAAGTTTGTGGCTCTCTACTATTCACAGGGGCGGCAGGTATCTCAGCCGACGTAATGGCGAAAGGTCTAAGCCTTTTCCAAAATAACAGAGCTGTTGTAGGATCTGCTTTTCAAAAAGTTCTACAAGAACACAACAGTGAATATTTACAATTTGCCAACAAGATATATTTAGCTGAAAATATTAAAGTGAAAGAGGAATTTTATAATTCCTCTAAAAACGACTTTCTTTCCGAGGAGGAAAATGTTGATTTCTCTAAAAGTGACGAAACTGTGGAGATAATAAATAATTGGGTTAAAAATAAAACAAATGACATGATTAAAAATTTATTTAAACAGTCTGACTTTGACCCCCAGAGTGTTATAGCATTGGTAAACACAATTTACTTTAAAGAAAAGTGGGCATTCCCCTTTGAAAAAACATTAAAAAAATCATTCTGGATATCAGAAAATGAAACTGAGGAAATTGATATGATGTTTTTGCTAGAGGAAGAAATGAAATGCGTCACACTCGATGAACTGGATGCAAAAGCTGTACAACTGGATTATAAAAATACAAATACCTCTATGATTATAATATTGCCCAATAACCGAACTGGACTGCAGGAACTAGAAGAAAAAATCTCAGAAATTAATTTAATAGAACTGCAAAATAAAATGTCGTCAGATTATATTGAGCTTTACCTCCCAAAGTTCCACATTGACTCAACTGTAAACCTGAAAGATACATTCGAAAAGGTGAAAGTTTACCATTTCTAAATTTACGTAGTAAATTTTATTATAATTTGTTATAGATGGGGATGGAATCGATATTTATTGAAGGTGCCGATTTTAGCAACATGGTCACAGACAAATTGGTAAAAGTTGATAAAGCCGTTCACAAGGCATTTGTAGATGTAACTGAAATCGGGACCGAAGCTGGTGCAGCCACAGGTAAGTCCACTTTAAATCGTTAATTGCCTATAGGTTTCTTATAAGTAAAAAAGACATAATTCATTTAATAATCTTTATGAGTTTCATGAATAATTTCCGATATGGACCTGTTTGAAAGTTCGCATATACATATATAATTTTATCTCTTGAAGTCTTGAACCATGAGTAGAATAGAATTAACATTTATTGGCATTTAATTGAAGCAGAAGAAGAAGATTATCAACTCTACCACACAATTTAAGATCGTATGCAAAAATGAGACATTCAATGGAATGAAAATTTTCGATCGCATACATCATTGATGAAGAGTAGCACGAGTGTGGATCCCAAATGACTACCCTGAGGTCCCTGAGAAATGTTAGAATTGGCAGAATATACAATTTTTTTACGGTTTTCTAAATAATTTGAAATCCAATTTAGTATGTGGGAGCGGAATCCAATGCGCCGGCGTTTACTCACTAAAATTGGAATATTTACTTTACCGAAAGCTTTAGAGATCTGGATTTGAGAACCCTCTTCAATTGCATTAATAACATAATTTCAAAACATTGCTAAGTTGGTTACACAAGATTTGCTAGATTTAGACCTGTGTTATGGGGATACAGTGATTTTTTTCACAAGAAAACTAATTTTGCAATTCATCAGTAAGTCAAGCAGTTTAGGAATAACGTTCATGATAAAAACACGGCGATAAATTTTTATTCACTTATAAATGGGTGATGTCTTCCACTCATCAAGAAAACTACTAGAACCATGAGATGAGTAAAATAATTTAGTTAACTAGGAAGATAGAGACTGCGTGCAACTTTTCAGTAAAAAGGGACACAAACTGTCGCCATCAGTTCAAACATCTGATTTAAGGCTATCCATTGCTTGTAATACTTCATTTAATTAATTTGATAAAGTGGAACTAAGCACGGAAGCACTATATTTACAATCCATAGAACTATAATTACAATCCATAGAACAATACACTGTTTGAAAATATTTATCACAGCTACTGGGAAGATCGTAAGATGTAATGCCATTGTATGCTTTAGATTTTGCATTTCTCAGTCTTATCAAACCCTTTGTAAACCATTTTCAATAAGTAGATATCTGTTTGTATTTAATCGGAAGAAATTTCGACAAACTAACAAACTCAAATCCATTTTATCATAAATAAATTACCAATAAATATCAAAATAGAAACCATTCCATCCAGAGCTGAGATTTAAGCTCTAGACTGAGCCAATTTAGGCAATGCAAAAAGGCACGAGAGTATCTTTTCAGACCCTACACCTCAGCCCTAGTTTCTAATTAACACGTTGACTGCCCCCATTAACATAAAAGCTTTAGGGAGAAAATTACGTGTTAAAATGCATTTGGCTTGAGAGAGCTTTTAAGTGTGAACCAAAGGTTCCTTCTCATGGCAGCCAATGTGTTAAAAAATAACTCAGGCGTCTCCCAAATCCAGAAACGTTCGGAGAGTATACAGCGATCGACATGCTTATCAGCTAGCATTACGATGAGGGTGGGGTAGATTAAAAGGGAATGGAAATGTTGAAGGTGTTGAGCAGGGAGGATGAGAGAAAAGTGATAAACGCGATCATGGTTCATATATCTCCGCTGTTGGAAGTAGCCTAATGTTCGTTTTGGCATGCACGGGGACATGTTAAAGTGTACGAAGAAAATTATTTCCTTCACAGCGGAGACCGATGAAAGTAACTACATCCTAATTTTTTCACTTTAAAAAGAGTTTGACATAATTAATTGAAACATGTTAAAAACTAACAATAATAATTTATGTTTTAATTAAATTAAAAATAGAATTATTTTATATTTTTTAGGCTTTGGAATTCATGACTATACTCTACCGTCGAAATTTGTTGCTGACCATCCCTTTTTCTTTGCAATAGTTTCGAGGACAGCCGTTTTGTTTGTAGGTAGATACGTAAAGTGATAATAATTGTAAATCTATCAATATATACATGCACTTTTAATACCTAATTCAATAGTAAACTTTTTACACGTATCTTACATTATTACACCATTAAAATTTGGATTACATTTTTAACATTTTATGACTAAAATTAGCTAAATATTTAAAAAGATCTCTATTAAAAATTAAATTGTATACAATGTAAGTTTTAATAAGTGTATAATTAATATTAATTTAATACAGCTTTCATAAATAATTATGATTTATAATAAAATGTGTCTCATATAACTTTTTTTTTATTGACTTTTAGAAAATCGAGAAAATCAGAGACCGAAAATATACAAAAAATGTTGAGATTTTTACGTTTGAAATAATAAATTTGTCAAGAAAATCTTGAATTATAGCAAGAGTGTTGGAAATAAGAAACAACGCTTTCATAGGGGGGATTTAATTATATCGAAATATCCTAGAGACGTTGAAAAAATGTCGATGTATTTATTACATGCTGCAAAAATATTCAAACCGTCTTCGTTCCCAGTGAAGGGCTGAAGTGAAGGTGATAATCCTTAAATATGGCGGTGTGGATTTCACCAAGCCACTTCTTTCTCTAATAATATGGCCAAAAATGTAACTAAAGGTATATATGAATTCATGGAGAACATTAAATTCACCATAATTCGAAAACAAAGCAGAATTCGGCCCATAGTCATGGAAAATTTTCGACTGCATTTTAGGTCTACTCTACTATCAGCCCTTTGAATTTATACCATCAATTCCGGACTATCCTGTATATTGTCGCTGTAAATCAGAACTATTTTAAGTCCATTAAAGCATATTTTACACGAGGGCTGTTTTTTTTATAAACCCTTACAATTTAAAAATTACAAAAGGAATTTCATGTTAAAATTCAAAGGACCTATTAAAATTCGACAAACAGATACGGCAATTACAAACATTCAAATTGCTCTCCTGTAAAATTTACTTTAATGAATTTACAATAGTTCTAATTTACAGCGGCGGTTTATTCTTTTGGTTCCTGAGTACGATTTTGAAATGAAATTTTAAAAATTTATCATGACGGATCCAATATGACGGAAAAAATTGCTTAATATTTTAATTGAATATTGGCAAAATGGAGAGCTTATAAATTAGTTAGGTTAGGTTGGTGATTACGAACTTGAGATTCTATGTTCAATATGAAGAATGCAATATGGTG
>QYTT01094137.1:15883-28660 GCA_006980735.1 Dasypogon diadema
ACGCTCTTCCGATCTAATAATTATGATTTATAATAAAATGTGTCTCATATAACTTTTTTTTTATTGACTTTTAGAAAATCGAGAAAATCAGAGACCGAAAATATACAAAAAATGTTGAGATTTTTACGTTTGAAATAATAAATCTGTCAAGAAAATCTTGAATTATAGCAAGAGTGTTGGAAATAAGAAACAACGCTTTCATAGGGGGGATTTAATTATATCGATATATCCTAGAGACGTTGAAAAAAATGTCGATTATTACATGCTGCAAAAATATTCAAGCCGTCATGGTTACCAATGGGCTGAAGATATATCCCTCCCTCTTATGGGGTTTTTGTTTATTTTTCGTCGAGAGGAGGTAATAATCCTTAAATATGGCGGAACATTCTATACAAGGTGATTATTTGCCTAATTTTACCAGATGATTCAGGAACACATTTGGAGCAAAAATCCCTTTATGAACATATGTCCGATTTTGCACCGTTTTGGAGATAACCCTACTTCAATACGTTCACGCTTCTCGAGCACTCTAGGATTTACGCCTAATTTAAAAGAAAATATGATTTTTCATGTAGCAAAGTATCACTTACGCACCAGTGTTACAACTTTAACAAAGTGTTACAATTAACTAATTTATTATATCAAATATTCCGAACGAGAATTTTAATTTTTAAGACCTTTTTCCCCAGTTATAAGAATTAATCTGGTATGTTTTCTTAGAAAACATGACTAAACTGTGCTCTTTTGAAAAATGTACCGTTTTATGACTTATATATAACAGAGAGTTTAGTGTGCCATAGGTGTTAATTTCACCAAGCCACTTCTTTCTCTAATAATATGGCCAAAAATGTAACTCAAGGTACATGAATTCATGGAGAACATTAAATTCACCATAATTCGAAAACAAAGCAGAATTCGGCCCATAGTCATAGAAAGTTTTCGACTGCATTTTAGGTCTAATCTACTACCAGCCCTATGAATTTATATCATCAATTCCGGACCATCCTGTATATTGTCGCTGTAAATCAAAACTATTTTAAGTCCATTAAAGCATATTTTATACGAGGGCTGTTTTTTTAAAACCCTTACAATTTAAAAATAACAAAAGGAATTTCATGTTAAAATTCAAAGGACCTATTAAAATTCGACAAACAGATACGGCAATTACAAACATTCAAATTGCTCTCCTGTAAAATTTACTTTAATGAATTTACAATAGTTCTAATTTACAGCGGCGATTTATTCTTGAGGTTCCTGAGTACGATTTTGAAATGAAATTTTAAAAATTTATCATGACGGATCCAATATGACGGAAAAAATTGCTTAATATTTTAATTGAATATTGGCAAAATGGAGAGCTTATAAATTAGTTAGGTTAGGTTGGTGATTACGAACTTGAGATTCTATGTTCAATATGAAGAATGCAATATGGTGGATATCATTTTAACAATTTCACAGATTGTAAAATAAAGTGTTGAGATTTAGAGAAAAAAATATTTTGGAAAAAAGTTTAAATGCAAAAAGGGGGTCTTGGCTCAGGAACAAATTTTAAGGTCATTTACAGGTCAACTTCATTTTTTTTAATGTGATACCCCATTTTTCACACCAAAAATTGAGAGAACGTATAGTTTTACGTTCGAGTATGTGATTCACTTATGGACCAAAGCGATCTTTGGGGTCACGTCAAGGTCAAATAAAGTAATTAAAGCTAAAGGGTGCGTCCACAGGTTGTGAATAGTAGGACAAGCCTGCAGGTTTGTAGGTCAGCTGCGAATATGTAAAAATAAGTAGCCGCAAAGACTTAACTACAAACGCATTATTTTCTTTACTTCCATACGTCGAGACCCTAGGGTATAATATAATAAATTGATCTAAGTCAATTATAGCTTCTTTCCTTGCATTACTTTTGTAGCTAATTTTCATAAATAAGGCAACGAATCCAATAAATATCTAATAATCGAATACATGAACTGAAATATAGTCAACAATTAATTGATATTTTGCAACATGAATTAGTTTACTTTCGAGAAACAAGCCAAGAGCAGCTTTTTTGCCATTCTTTGCAAATAGCAAGAAAAGATGAATTTATCTTAAAAGCTGCACCATTAACACATCTGCAATTTTAATGAATATCTTTCGACTAATCTTCTCTACAGTGAGTATTTTTATTTAATACTGGATAACAAGTAAGTTGAGCTCGTTTATTTTTCTGAATTACTACAATGTCCCCTAACAAGTTATGGGGGGGTATTGTAGGAATACTTATTTCTATGATATTTTTCAGAAAGATAAAATCACATCTTAATAACTCGTTCGTTAGAAATACTATTCCTTGATATGATTTGTGTGAGCGAAGCTGAGTATTACGTGAAGTTTATTTCATTTAAAATAGAATATTTACTTATTTTTATATTTCTCTACGCCAAGCACTTCAATCATTAAAGGAGAAACAGCTCTGCTAAACGCTAAATTCTCACCTTGATTTCAAGTATGGTATGTTTATCTTGTATCTTTATTTTATTTTAGAAATTTTTTGTCTTCGCGCACTAGCTTATCATCATTAAATTCTCCCTCTGCATAGTTTTTATAAGTTGATGTGGTGGTGTGATTTTTTTTCGAACTCTTCAAAATTATCACTAGTTCCTCCGGCTAAGCAAGCAGTCAGTTGGCATCCGTCCTCCAAAAAGCATTGATCGTCTGTGAACAAAAAGTGGATTGTTAAATAAATCATGATCTTTATTTGCAGTAAGTGTATACAAAATGTCAACTAAATGGCTTAACTTATTTCGTTTAGGTATACTATTGTTGCCATTGGTGTTCACTGAAATCAGTTCAAATGAAGTGAGCTTGTTATCACAGTTCGGGGAAAGCAATGCTAAATTCGCAGCGAATTTGTATACTACGGTGGTAGAGAATAGTCCGAACGAAAATGTTATTATATCACCGTTTTCCGTGCAAATTTGCGGTTCATTACTATACACAGGTGCAGCAGGTGTATCAGCGGAGGTAATGGCGAACGGCTTGAATCTTTTCCAAAATGAGAGAACTACCGTGGCAAATGCTTTTCAAGAAGTTCTAGAAAAGCACAAAAGTGAACATCTGCATGTAGCGAACAAAGTTTATTTGGGTAAAGATGTTCAAGTGAAAGATGAGTTTTATAAAACGGCTAGAAATAATTTCTTCTCGGATGAAGAAAATGTAGATTTTGCTAAAAGCGAAGAAACTGCAGAAATCATAAACAACTGGGTGCAAAATTCAACGCACAACAAGATCAAAAATTTATTCAATAAATATGACTTTGATGGGATGACTGTTATGGCGTTAGTAAACACCATTTATTTTAGTGACAAGTGGAGCCTTCCCTTTGAGGCGACTATGAAAGGACCATTCTGGATATCGGAAACTGAATCGAAAGAAATTGATTCAATGTATTTGTTAGATCTCGATTTAAAATTTGCCGCACTTGATGAATTGGACGCTAGAGCTGTTCAACTGGATTACAATAATACAGATACATCCATGTTAATAATATTACCTAATGAACGCACTGGACTGAGGAAATTAGAGCAAAAGCTTGCAGAACTTGATTTAATACAACTGCAAAATAAGATGAAACCAGCTTACGTTAGCCTTGAACTACCTAAATTCCATATTGAATCATTCATAAATTTACAAGACCCTTTTGAGAAGGTAAACCACAGTAATTTTTATAATTAAAATTAATAAAATGCGATTTTCCTTTTAGATGGGAATGGGATCCATATTTGAAGAAGAAAAAGCTGACTTTAGCAATATGGTAATAGATAGAAAAGTAGGGGTCAACAAAGCTGTTCACAAGGCATTTATTGATGTAACTGAGGTGGGAACAGAAGCAGGTGCAGCCGCAGGTATGTTACTTAAATCAGAATTTCCGGTTTAAAAATTCTGGTATTGCGTGAATTGGAGCAAATTTCTCCTGTGTGGTAGCCTTTGTAGCTTTGGAGTTCAGAGCCAAGTTTTCCCACATGTTTGTAAAAGTCTAAGGCCAAATTGTATCCTTCAAAACTATCAAATTTTTTTGAAATTCAAATGGTATAATTTTGCTTTATATCTTCTTGGAATCAAATTTATCGTTTTTTCGGTGGTATAGGTCCCTTTAATAATTTGTCATGATAAATTTCCAGCTGTGCGCACAGTTCTGCGCACACTTTTGCCAATTTATCACAAAACTTGTATAATTTCATTTATTTTGTATACACGATTTAAAACCATGTTTTGTTCGTTAATTTTCTCTATCATATAATTGGATGAAATTAAATTAAATGAAGCGCTATAGGAATGTCATCGGGAGCCTTGATTAAAGCAATGGTGCAATTATATTTTGGATAAAATCCGACTGAAAAAGTTTAAAAGATTATTATTATTAATATAATTGGAGAGCTGATAATGTCAGATATTCCCAAAGACCTTGTAGAGAAAAAGAAGTTTGGAAATAGGACTTTAATTTCCAGAAATAAATCTACAACTTTAGAGCCCTGATGTAGTTAAAATAGAATTAAAGAAATAGATTAGAAAGTATTATTGACAACAATATTTTAATAAATGTAGGTTATTTAAACCATTAAATTTAACATGGTTCACAGTATTGTAAACATCAGACCCACTTTTTTCAAGAAAGGAGAAACAGCGACAGATGTCGTGCGGAAGAAAGAAGGCAGGAAGATAGCCTTAGTTAGGATAGGATTTGCCATTAGAGCCAGCAAAAGTCCGATTTAGAAAATCTAAATCTATGTCGTTGACCGGATTGGTCTTTTTTGCAGAAAAGATACAACAAATTTTAAGATTATTTCAAAGCACTACGAAAGAGATTAAAACAAAATTTCCAAAAACGAAGCTAGGCTCGTGTTATTTGCTATGAATAAATTTAGGAGGGAAAATAAATCGTGTGAGAAACGGGTTAGATCAGAATTAACGACAGGCAAACCATATATGTTAACTAGTTCCGAGGTTGGATTGGATTTTTGCAAATCTAATAACTGTAAGCCCTTTTTAAAAAGGTAAGGAAACCGATAAGCAGCTAGATCTTAGCGATAGCTGACGCAGGCCACCATACACTTTCTTTATTATCTGGTAAATGTAATTACAACAACTAAAATAGTTGTAATTATGCAATCCAAGTTTTTAATAGAGTCAAAATATTCTACTGTTGCGCCATTAACTCAATCTACACAATCTTCGATTAGACCAATAGGATATCTGAAATATAACTGAACATCGTTTGCATATACGTATAAGTTAGATTAACTGACAGTATTCACTAAGTCGTTTAAATAATTCCTGAAAAAGAGAGGACCCAGAATTGAGTCATGAAGAACACCGGGAGCTAGATGAATTGATAGTGGTTGCAAAAAGTTACCTGCTTATAAGTCTAAGATTTACGGAAGAGAAATGAAATAATTCACGAAGTTTCGGGAACTTAACTAAAATCCAGCATAACCAATATTGTTAACTTATCATCATCAAGGGCTAGGTAACTAAAAGATTAAGACAGAAAAAAGGCACTTTGCAAGCACCGGCGAAGAAACTATCCAATCTTAATCCTATTAAAGTGCTAATTAAAATTCGAACGCCTGTGTGGAAAACTAAATTTAGTCATTGTTGAGATTACTTGTAGTATGGTCATTTTTTTAATGAAATTATTTCAGTATTGTATCAACAATCTCTTATGTTCCAGGGTTCTCACTTCACTACACCAGTATACCACACGACTTTAAGGTTGATCATCCATTCTTCTTTGCAATTTTATCAGAGACAGCTGTATTATTTACAGGCAGATTTGTGAAATAATCGTAAGTATAAATTAATCTTATACAATATGATACAAAATGTTTGAATTTAATGTTGTAAGAGTGTTCTGTGTCAAGATATAACTAAAAATTGTCATTAAAAGAGCATTAAGAGCATTTTCTGTTGGAATTAAGTATTATATGATTATGGTAAATATGTAATATTAAATTGTTGCATTTGATCTTCATTTTATTCACACATCCGGTCCCTTTCCATTTCTTTACTTTGGAGCACATTTATTTCAGTTGTTTCACGTGATGTCAACCTTTTTGAAAGTCCAATTCAGTCGACTCTTGAACAACTTTTTTCTTATCTTATACTAAATTTTGTTTGAAAAATGATAAATCAACAAAATCTATACTGAATGAAAATTATAAAAATCATATGTGATGTCTTGCATAAGCAGAGGCTAATATTTTGGCTGTCTCTTACCTTTTAGTAAATAGTTATCATAACGCCAGCAAAAGTGGATAAAAATTACTCGATATTGATGATGATGTCTAATTTCAGATTAATTTTAAAAATTGATCGAAAGTAAGTTTGGTGAGAAAAATCGAAAACTTTGAGGGAAAAAGGGCAAAAGTTCCTTGCAAATTTGGTATACGTAATTTAATTCTGGCGTCTTGAAAATTAACTGGTTTCGTTGTTATTTTAAGAAGAAGTGTTGATTTTCAACCTTGAATAAAATACTGGCATAACAACAAAAGCAAAAGGTACTTGACCCCCTTCAGATGCGAGTAATTAATCAGTTGTTGTTTTAGAGCAAATAAGAAAATATAGGTAGCAAAAAACGGAAATTATTTTTATGCCATTATTCACTGATACACGTAATGAATTTCACCTTAAACTTGAAGAGTTATTGTTTTCTTTTATTAGAATTAAATCAGAGAACCTCTGAATGGGGATGCCAAACAAAACCTTTACAATACCTTCTAATAAGAAAACGATTTGAAAGTATGTAAATAGATTAAATTGAAATAAAAACAAATTTTTATTAAAATTAAAGTATTACTGCAGGAAGTGAATCAAATCGGGGAACTCTTTCAGAGGGTTTCCATATGAAAGCTGAAACTATTTTATTTATTGGATTAAATGTTTTTTTTTTCTCTTGCAACACTGAACTGACTTTGAAAATCTAGTTTCAAAGCCATGATACCTATGTTTTCGTATGATTAGAGTGCGAAATAATGTAATCTGTAGGCAAATAAATTGATAATCGTACTTTGGACGTTGTTATACATTTGTCAATACAGGAACTTTTTTCTTACTATAACTATAATTAACACTACATGAATATTAAAAAAAAGTTCGATACTTGTAGCATTAGTACCATTATCTAGGAAAAACGTGCGATTTGTTTTTATTAGATCTTTCCATCAATTTGGCTAGCACGAAACTAACAAACTCGTTTTACGAAGTAGTTAGTTCACATCAAATTAAATTGATTGATTACCAATAACTCCTTCTACTTTAGTATTATAAAGTGACGGCCAAACTTATTTACGCCTGAAGCTATCATATTTTATCTGAAAAGTACTTATAAAGAGGACTTCGTTTGAAAGGGCCATCAGTCCGAAATTGACTTCTTTGTTGTTTTGTTTGATCGTGATTAAAAATTGAACTGTAAAATATCATGACCCTCTGGTTCAGTAAGTATTTTCAATTAGTTTTCAATAAGTGTTCAACAATTAATTTCGTTTAGGCATATTTTTACTCTCGTTAGTGTTAAATGAAATCAGTTCGAACGAAGTGAGTTTATTATCACAGTTCAGTGAAAATAATGCTAAATTCGCAACAAGTTTGTACACTGCCGTGGTAAAAGATGGGGAGGTTGATAATGTTATCGTATCTCCACTATCTGTGCAAATCTGTGGTTCGGTTTTATATACAGGAGCAGCAGGCACCTCAGCAGATGTAATGGCAAAAGGCTTGAGCCTTTTCCAGAATGATAAAACCGCTTTAGGAAGTGTTTGTCAGAAGGTCCTACAAAAACACAATAGTGAATATTTGCAATTAGCTAACAAGATATATTTGGATAAAGATATTAAAATAAAAGACGAATTTTATGCGACAGTGAAAAATAATTTCTTCTCAGATGCACAAAATGTAGACTTCTCTAAAAGAGAAGAAACTGCAGAAATTTTAAATCATTGGATACAAAATGTAACTCAGAATGAGATTAAGGATTTGTTTAAGAAATCAGATTTTGATGAAGAGGACAATATGGCCGCAATGAGCAGCATTTACTTTAAGGACATGTGGAAATTTTCTTTTATAAATACTGGCAAAAAGCCTTTCTGGATATCGGAGACTGAATCCAAAGAAATGGAAATGATGTACATTTTAGAAGTTCAAATGAAATTCACAAAAATTGATGAACTGGATGCTAAGGCTGTTCAACTGGATTACAAAAATACAGACACATCTATGCTGGTAATATTACCGAATGAGCGTACTGGACTAAAAAATCTTGAGAAGAAAATTTCAGAAATTGATTTAATAGATCTACAAAGTAAAATGAATGCAACATCTGTTGTTCTTGAAATGCCAAAATTCCACATTGAATCCACTGTAAATTTAAAAGATGTTTTTAAAAAGGTATTCGCACTTAGTAAATTTTTATATGCAAAACAAATCGACGAATTCATTTTAGATGGGAATGGAATTAATATTTGAAAACGGAGCTGATTTTAGCAATATGTCAGCTAATAGGCAAATAAAAGTTGACAAAGCTATTCAAAAAGCATTTATTGATGTAAATGAGGTTGGTGCCGAAATCCGTGGAGCTATAGGTATGTACTTCAAATAAAAATTTTTTACAGCATCAATAAAATATTAAAATACTGGTGTAATATTTGCATTTTTGGAGAAGAACTGTGTTGATATTTTAACAACAGGCTATATTTTATTATTTTTTATAGCTTTTTTAACAAATCTGCAAGTGAAAACCCAAGACACTTCTTTATCACATAATCTCAACCGCATACGCTAAAATAATTGTAATTGGTTGCTGGAGTTAGAGAGTAAATTATTGTAATGGGTCCGATTTTTCGAATTAAAAATTTCGACATATCCCTACATTTCGAGGTCCCTTGAGTTCGAATCCAACGTTTGTAAAGGGATGTCTATGTATGTGTGCGTATGTACGTACGTTTGTACGTTCGTGAGCTTTTTTCGTCTCGAATATCTCGAGAACATAAATTGATATCGACTTCGGACCAATTTTATTCGACGCATAATTGCATAATGAACACCTGATAACGTTTAAAAAAAAAATTTTTAATTGGCGGTTTTTTATAACAAACTTTCAAAAGCAAGATAAAATGGCCAAATGGGAAGTTGGCAGTGAGGGTAGACCAGTGCTCCCAGTTTATTCAATTTCCTCGTTACTTCCAGTATACCATAACAACTCGAGCTTTATTTCTTGTACTAAGTTTATTATAATCATTCCCTGCTGATATTTTGCCGTCACAATCGAGTAAAGTGCATCCTTCATAATTGCTAAAAATCCAAGTCCAATGACCTCTCCTGTTCGATAATCAAAAACCTGCGCCGCTTACTTAACATGATGAGGAAGCCCTCAACATCGTTTCCCTTGCCTTCTGTGTGATTGCACATGGGATCTTCCCAGTCCATATAGACGTAAATGCTTCCAAATATACAGGAAATTAGCAATGGATTTAAAATAAAATTTGTTACTCTTAATGGCTAATTTTTAATTAATTAAATCGTATATTTTGCAGGATTTTCATCTACGAGTGTACCAGAATATTTGGTAGCAGATCATCCATTCTTCATTGCAGTTGTATCAAAAACAGCAGTGATACTTACAGGGAGATTCGTAAAATAGTTGCAAGTATATAAATGTATATAAAATATATGAAATAAGGAGCGATTACCGACCTTTGGTATGAGTACAAAATGAAATTTATAATTTTGAAAATATTTATAGGTAATTGAAATTTATGTAATTTCAAATAATGTACAAAAAAATAAATAGTTCTAAAGAAATTCCCCCTAAGTTAAACATACCCTGTAAGCATTTTATTTTGAAGAAAATATTTCTATTTATTCTTAGCTCATATTGCTTAATTTTTATTTTTGTTCAGCGTACCAAAAACCACTCTAAGTGTGATGTCATTGAATCCCATCGAACTCAGTATTATTGTATTTCTATCTATTGAACATGCAGTAACAGTTTAATAAACTAATTAAATATAAACAAATGTAAAATGTGTTATAATGTGCTTGGAGTGGGAGAAAATTCAACTTCTTTCAAATAAAATTATTAAAAATAGTTAAATAGATTTGAAGTCTTTTATTCCGGAAATTCCCAGTACTTAAATCTTTCCAATTTAAAATGCTTAACGTTATAGCAGCACATAATATTATAATTTGCCTAAGTATACCATAATGGGTCTTTAAGACAAACTGTAAAAACAATAACGTAATTATTTATTTTCTGTAAAAGTTATTACCATCACTAGCGCAATTATACCCTCGAAGAGTTTTGACTACCCCAACTACTTATATCTTGTAGATATTGAGATCTTTGGTAGTTATCTGGCACTCAACTGCTATTATTTCGTTTCTAAATATCATAAAAATAAGTCTATGTGGGTTTTTGGAGGTGATTTTGAATCTGGTTTCAAATTGTAGAGATTCAAAATGGCGGGTCCAATATGGCGGACAGGGTTTACTACAAGTCAACGGAATATTCAGGAAATGGCAAATTAAAGCTAAAGTGCGCGTCGACAGCTTGCGGATAGATATGAAGGTCAGCTGCTAATTTGTAAGAATAAGTAGCCGCGAACAATTAACTACAAACGCATGTTTTTCTTTACTTCCATACGCCTAAGCCCTAGGTCCTAGGGTATAGCATAATTTGTCTAAACCAATTATATAGCTTCTTTTCTTCTTAATTGTTATTTTTAATAAAATCAAACGGAAAAATATAATTCAAAGTGATTTGGCCCTCAACCAGGCGAAAAGTTACATTTGTGTCCCTTTTAATAAGGAATATCTCCCTTGTCTATCAAATGTTCCTGAAAAATGTCCCCTTGGAAAATTCTTCAGCGGCCATTAGGCCTTAGGTTCGTTAATGTCTCCTCGTTTTACTCTCGGACACCGAAGAAGACCATTTGTTTTTTTATTAAATCTATTGAGGGAAGACTACGGCGATTTATTATATGCTGGAATCACAAAATGAATGAGGTGAAAAACCATACAAGATCTTGAAGAAGAATTAAGAGTGCTTACTATTTATTTTGAGAGAAAAAAGTGGTTGAGGCGCATGAAACCCATCATGAGTTGAGTTAACCCAGTAATGGAAATGATATAGCAGAGAATTGATTGGCATGTGTGGATATACATACATAGTATTAATAACAATTATTAATAGGATTATAAAGAAAATGCTAATATATTGACATCGTTCTTGTATTTTAACTGTGGCACTCGTCTACTTTGCTTATTTTATATCACTAGAGGTTTCGACTGCAATTGTTTTGTACAGTGAATTATTATCATTAAATTTCGATTAATTATTATCCATGCGTTTTTACGTTAGATAAAGTAAATTAAGTAAAAATTAGAGGATAGTTGTATTAAAATTAGTAAATAAAGCATTGTGTTCACCTGCCCATTAAATGTTTAAAATTACACAAATCTGCGTGTGTAAATCCATAACTTACGAATTTAGTTATAGAAAAATTGACCTGATGTACTTTTCGTGGCGGCTTACCTCTCTGCGTTTTCTGTTTGTAAAAACCTGTTGAGTTAAATTAGCATGAACAAAATTATCACAAGAGTTTGACAATGACATTCAATTAGAGGTCAGAAGAAACATGGAGATCACTAGCAGCGTATAAATGAAGTTACTTCACAAGTGCGGAAAAATTGTACACCTTTATTTACACTTTGAGCTAAATGGTATTCCTACCCCCATTGAATGCCTGCTATTTTGAGAAGCACATACCAAACCTTTATTCTCATTGATAATCCGCCAATTCCACAAAGTGAAGTTTTTAGTCGCAGTTTACGGAAAACACGATTGCGCTCATATAGGTATGCACTTGCTCCATAACAAGACAAAAAGTAAGATTAAAGTGAAGAGTCCGACAGGTTGTCACAAATCTTTAGTGCTGGCTGGGAAATACCTGGGAGCGTTTCGTTCTTGAGTCACTTTTTGGATTGTACTGACAACCAGTTTGCTTTTTATAAATAAAGTCGGTCTAATCTTGTTGTTCAGATTTATAAAAGTGTGCGGTTTGAAAAAATCTTTAGTCTTTTAAGACGTGCATAATGTGAAGTGATTTAAAAAAATTTAATGGGTGTAAATAAAGTGTTTTTACAATTAAATTTGTAGACGATACGAGTAGCTTCGTGATATCATAGAACTGCGGTCTGGAAATTTGGAGGCTGCACAGTAATTTGCGATAATTTTTCGAAGCTTTTCATTATGGCCTTACTATTTGGTGAGTATTCGATTTTAAGAAGTACAAAACTTGATAATAATGCCAACGTGGTTAATACCTATTACAAAAATTGAAAAATCACGCTGAGTTACCATTTTCATTTTAGGAGCCCTTTTCATTTCTTCATTCTTAACGAAATTGTCAGACACGGCGCAAGTACATCCTGACTCGCTGTTTAGTCAAAGAAATTCCAGATTTGCAACAGATTTTTATAGAGTTGCAAGTCGAAACAGTCCAGGCAATTTCGTATTTTCCCCATTTTCACTTCAGTTGTGCGGTGTTTTACTATATTCTGGCTCCGCGGGAAGAACAGCTGAAGAATTAGCGCAGGGACTAAAACTTGTTAAAAATAACAGATCAGAAGTAGTAAGAGATTTTTATATTACTCTGAAGAGCCACAACGACTACGAACATTTAAATATTGCTAACAAGATCTATTTCGCAAACAATATTAAAGTGAAAGAGCAGTTTCACC
>QYTT01094137.1:31482-49731 GCA_006980735.1 Dasypogon diadema
TATTATGCTAAGCAATAACAAAATTTCAAGTCTACGTGGAATATAGTTACCTAACAAAAGCCGTCGTGTAGGCAGGAGCTCAGTCGATAACGTAAATGATACAAGCTGTATGACACCCTTTTAATGATAACGATATTTCGAAACTTTGCTTTGGAAATGTAACTTTTCTTTTTGATCATTGTATTTTTTCCATTCTATAATATCGATACTATCGTAATTAATAATATCGTACTAAGATGCTTTGGACATCTTTTCCGAATTACCTAATATCGTAAGAGCACCAAAAATAGCATTCGAAAAGCTCCGAAGTTTTCAAAAAACATGTACGATTGTTGAATTGTGTGGAAAATTAAATTACCCCATTTTATGTTTTTGTTTGGAAAGAACTGCCGCATATTTCAACCCTCGAAGGAGTGAAGTGGTTGGAGTGGCTGAAGTCCTTCGAAGGATGAGTTAAGCTACTGTTGGGCGATGTTCATCGATGTTTTCGAAACATCGATATTTTTGACTAGATGTTCGATGTTTTCGCATCGATGTTGTGTGCATACTTTATACTTTCTATGTCTCTTGCACTGACAACACTAGGGGAATCTCTTATACCGAAAACAGTCATAAAACTCCAAAATGAAAATCGTAGGACACAATTACTTTACTAAACAAGATAGTGAGTTCATGAGTACTAGAAGTGCTGCGAGATTCTAGTTAGACGTGAAGTTTCTGCTTAAATCATTAACATCGATGCTATTTCTACATCGATGATTGTCGGCGATGTCAACATCGATTCTGAGCATCGATGTTTCGTTTCGATGTCCCAACACTAAGCTAAGCCTTTGATTACACAGATAAATTGATGGATTAGGATCATGGTACTGCGTGTCTACCTAGGTTTGATTAGCAGGTTAAAACCCGATTACCCCTTTTACAAGCCGTTTGAAAGCTTTCTTGGCGTTGGGTGCTTTATAAAAAAGATCCAACCAGATTTTTGGATATGTTGATGACTTGAAATTGTAAATGTGTGTACTCCTTCAAATATTTCAACTCTACTAACGATTCATGATGATACGGATTTGCATTACTTAGGTTAACAGGGCTTCGCTTTATTGAAGCGTAATGTTTACTTTCTTTCACACTTTTATCGCTACTTTCATGAGCATTACTCTGATTACCGCTCTAGTCCTTGCAGAGATTTCAGTGTGTATTACACGAATCTTTAGTATCATCCACCTTTAGACTTAACCGGAATGGTAGAAATGTGGCAGTTATGTATCAAGGGAATTCAAATTAAGAGGGTATGATCCCAGAAGTACAAGCTTTTAGTTTTTACAAAATGAGCCAACCCTTAACTCACCACAAGGTTCACTGTGATCATAAGTATTCAATTGTAGTCCGGTACATTCAAAAAACGTAGCTTAACTGTTTTGAATCATTTTAAATATATTGATTGAAATTATCAGTATAACTATTTTGTAAATGCGGCACAATAAACCTAACTAATGCTTTGCTTTTTTATTTTGCAGGCTTTTCAATGCATTTTCTTACTAAGCCAGAGTTGTTTGTAGCAGATCATCCATTCATCTTCACCATTGTATCCAAGACTGCAGTTCTGTTTTTGGGTAGATATATGGGCTAAAATGAAAAATATACTTTATGTGTACAATACAAAGAATTAAACCTACTTTAATTAAAATAAATTAAGCATAACACCTTCAATTGGCAATTCCAGACAAGTTCTATTTTTCAACAAACCTTTTGTTAATAACATGTGCAGGTTCAGCAAACGAATGAAATGGTATCAAGAAGTGTGAACATATGTCATCCATCTTTACGTCAAATGTGAAAGAGGAGGTTTGAAAAATTGTATGAATATTTTAATATACCATTATTTAATTAAAACAGAAATGGAGAATTATAATGTGGTAATAATTCTTGTTAGCTCAGAATAATTTGAATGCTGGTGACTCAAAACAAAACCAGAGGAATATTGAAAATGTCAAATCTTTTTCTTCCCATCCCCATACATCTTTTACACTCAGTATTTATGGCTTAGTGTACTAACACCTGCAAACGAATGGAGTTATTGTATTTGATTTTTCTACCTCTAAGCCTGAACGGGTATATAGGTTATAGTTAAACGTGTTAAATTTGAGTTAAAGAGTTTTTTCCTGTATGTTTTTCAAAAACAAATTTAATTAATTGTTCAACCCTCCGTTTTTTATTTCTAAATTCATAAATCAAATGTAAAAAATAAAACAACTTTTTCATTGATTCAAAAAACCACAAACAATACAAAGTAAGATCTAGCGCCGTAGAATTTATAATTGTATAATAATCCTTAAACTAGAAAACGGGATTTTCTAAAAAACACCGTTTGCTTTTAAGTCACCTTTACTTTTTTCCTAAACATCCCTACATGTGGGCAATAAACGCCTGCCGCCCATTTCAATATTTATAATTTACTAATTATGGAGACCGAACAATTGCACGCAAAAATTAATTTTCCTCAATGTAATAAATTCCCACATTTCCTGAAGAAATATTGCCAGCTAAGATGCCACATAAGTTATCCTTAAGGGAATGAGCGGCGGAAGGTAAAACATTCGTGGTGCCAGATTCTAGTTGTAGACTCTCTACAAAAAGCTTCAATATTATGAAATTTACCCAAGAGCCGGATTCATTTACTCTCAGAAAGCTTCCTTTTATATACTTTGAAAAACGAGTATATATATTTCATGCAATACGTTTCAGTTCTAGCAATAGATACGAGCTGAGAAGGTGGGTTTCACAGCGAAAGTTTTAGATTAAAAAACCGTTAAAATGGGTCGTCCTTTAAATATATAATACCTAAAAGTCTTTTTAGAAATCTTTAACATTATTCTATTCCAAATGCAAACTCAATCTAAGCATTTAGTGCAAAAAATTCGAGTATATTATTCCTCTGTAAACATCAAAAGGCACATCTATGAGGAGCTGTTTAAAAAATGAAACACCGCTTAAATTACCTGTCAGGGAAAATAAACCGCGAGGCAAATAAATAAACACAAAAAGTGTTTTATAATGTTTCAAGGGTACTTTTCTTTGAAGCTTGACATTTTAATTAATTCCATCGGAAGAATTTTCTCAAAATTTTCTAATCTTATGGGGAATGGAGGGAATGTTGCAAAAAAGACGTATTTTCTTCTAGATTTTATTTTGCATTTAAAAAACAGCAAAGCAGGATATAAGGAAATTAAAGGTAAATTGAAAAAAAAAGAAATTAAAAAGGAATTCCTGGAAGCTTTACCAAACAAGAGCTTATAACTCAGAACGCTGTTATGAAGCCTTAAAGGTAGTTATTACATTTGACTTGGCTTCATCAATAAAGAGAATATTGTGGAAATAAACAAAATATTGGGTAATGAAGTGAGGAGTTCATGTTTCATGCTCACGAAGAGTAACAAATACCTAAATAAAACTGCGATTGTTTTTGAATTTAATGGCAAGGATTTTGAATTTAATATCAGGATTTGAGGGACGGTAAATACGAGTAGCGATTTTAATTACTTGAGTGCCAGGAGCTATTAAGTTGGCAAAAACAACGTTTATAAAGTCATTGTGTTATTACTTTTGAAAATAATTTAGGTTTTTTTAGAGAGTTTCTTAGTAGCTAAAAAACCTTTTGAATCTTTAAATATTTGAGGGGTATAGGCCTCAAAAGTTGGCCAAACAAAAAGTACGAGGGGACAAGGAAGATCCATCTCTAAAATATGTATAAATTCAGAGGATTCACCATCTGGGAAATTCCTACTACCTTGGCCAGTAACCTGCCGTAAAATGCATATATATGAAGCAAGCATCCCATACTTGCCTTCGTATTTAATTTATATTAGGATTTTGAAAAATTCCTTTTAGTTGTTAGCATCCAATATTGATTTAGGATTAGGATTGGAACGGATTCTAGATTCTAACAATACCTTGACCACAAACACTTCGCTAAAGGTAGTAGAACAGTCCAAGTTATTTTTCCTTTCTCGTCTTTACCGCTCTACATCTGTTAGTGATCTTTTGGGCTGTGTTCAGGTAAAATGTAGTGCTGATACCTCTATACGAATCTATTTCGAACTAATTAATTCGAGTTGTTCGAACAGATTGGTTTCCTCTTTTGAACTGATAACGACTCCGGCTGTGATTGAATCAATTTTGTCTTCCAATTTCTGGCCAGAAAATATTGTACATGAATTTCTATATCATTAAAAACTCTTCATAAAGGTTGCTCTAAAAGAGGGGTTTTTTGATCAGTCCTACCAAGATTTTCGTACAGATAGACAGGCCAGCCACACACTACGGACTTTTTTTTACATATTTATCCAATCGTTTCAATAACGATCAGGTAAATTTGAAAAGTGTGGGCAAAATCTGTCGGTTAAATCTGGAACAAAGGGTTTCTAGCTAGTCTTGAAAATTTACCCGAATCGTTCAAGTCTGTAGGGAAAAACTGAAGCGTGTTGGGGTACTTCGTGCCTCGTTACTTCAGTTTTGTCACTATGGTGAGTTTAAAACACGTTCATCGATTTTATATGAGGAATATATTATGTCCACAATATAGGTGATATGTTCTTCAGCAACTCACGTGCCTTTTTTTCAGGCTCCAATGCTTTGATTATCACTCTATAACAAAGACAATAGGAGTAACATTTCAAATTATGGATCGATAGCTAATCTGTGATGCATACCTAAGTTGCTTGAATCAATTATTCACTCTCAGATATCTTCATATTTCAAAAATATCCTTTCAACTAATCAACATGGGTCTACTATCACAAACTTATTGGAATTTACTTCAAATTCAATCCCTGGTCTTTACAAACTGACGGTATCTACACAGACTTCAGTAAAGCATTCGACAAACTGTCACATTCGGTTATAATACGGAAATTGCGGAAGATTAAATTTCCAGCTATATTCTTAAAATGGATTTATTCCCAGTTATCTGATAGATCCTATCATGTGCTTTTCCGGAGTTTCATCTTAAGAGCCATAAGAGCCACGTTCGAGGTACCCCAAAGTAGTCATCTTGGTCCTCTTATGTTTGTTCTGTTCATTGACGACTTTGTGCATCTTTTAAATCACGATGATATGATAATATGAAATTTGTTTGTTTTATTAGTAATATTAGCGATTGTGTTTAGTTTCAGACGGATTTAAATATATTTTATACTTGCCGCAGGCACAACGACTTGGAGCTCAACATAAAAAAATGCCAGGTCATGTGATTTTTTAGAAGCCACCAAGCTGACTACACATTTTCTATTAATAATATTTCCCGCGTACAATCTGTTACTGATTTATGTCAAAACCATTTGAAGAAAGTTTTGATCTAGTTCTCCACGAGTTCCAACCCAACTGCACTAAAATCGTTTGAACGTGTCGGAATTGGTTCCTACTCTTAATACTCCAAATTCGCACTGACAAATTTCTGAAGTTTAACCAAAATAGTTGCAATCAGTTGATTCCTTTCAAGTTTATTTGCATACTACAAAAGTTACTCACTACTTAGTAATATGTATGCACTAGAAACCTTAGCATGAATCTTTGGGCAGGAGGAAACTTTGAAGGTAAAGCTGTTCGTAGGAGCTTTGGGAGTGGGAGTGGCACAAAATTTTATTTTCTTATTGGTCTTATTTTCTATTTGCATATCACTCTATAAGGGAAATTTATTTGAATAAAGAATAAAATCATAACAAATCAAATTGATACGAACTTATCTAATTACACTCTCCTGCATATCAAAAAAGTAGTAGGCATATATCACATCGTAAATTTGACTTCCTTCAGGACAAGAATATTTCAAGCCAATTGTCGGGAAGTTATAAATTCTTGGAAGTAAAATTACTCCGCTTTCTACTATTATACTTGATTTAATGCTTCCTTCTTACTCACAGCTCTTTCGTTTCACAAACATTTACTTGTGCGGACAGGACATTATTTTCCGTCTTTTAGATTGGTTTTTGTGTATAGACTTTAGCCTTTCATGTGACGGCCTTGAGTTGTTATTTCGGGTGGAGGGAATAAATAACTTCTCTTGTTCTAGAAGGAAATATTAGCACAGAAGGAAATATATTGGATTGGGTAAATAGTTTGTATGTGAAACGTTAACTTTATTTGAGGTAGTCATTTTCGTATACATTAGATAAAATCTAAAATAATCTCAGAAGAAAATATTATTTGATCTGTTATCTCGGTGACTAGCGGAAGACTATTGTATAAGTATCCATCTTCAGTTTTTTAGTAAGAGCTAAGTGTTATTTCAGCAAGTATCTAAAAAGTGATTTATATTTACAACATGCAACTACTGCGAGGTTACGCGACTCCAAAGCACTTTTTTCATGAATTGGAAAATAGTAGATCACGTTGTATGCGAACCACAATCTGATCGTCTTTGCCCAAAAAAATTCGGTCAATCTAATGTAAAGATTTCTTAACAAGTCTAGTTGGGTTGTGCAGTATCTTCAGTTAAAAAAGCGCAGTTGTTAGGTTATAATTTTGGGGATGCTGGAAATGCCTTCGGGTTAAGCAAATTCAAACGAATTACAAATAGGTTTAGTGAAACTGGAAGTAGGGATATTATAAAATTAAATTACATGTAACATAAATCAAATCAAATTGAATCTAAGGAGTTTCAGTGGATTAGGTAAAAATTATAAGAAATCTTGAATCTTAAATTAAATAAATAAAACTAATAAGTAAGTAAAATTAGAAGCAGGGATCTCGTTAGCGTTGTACGATACTCACCGAATCCAGTCCTCTGTGTCTCAGAAACCCAATCGCATATAGTCTTTCACAAAATACAAAAATAATCAAAATTCACTAGTTCAATGAAATTAAACCATCCAACTCCACTGAATTGTCCGTAACCCGAAGCACCATGAGAGGAAGCGGAAAATTTAAACTCGAGAAAATAAAAAACAAAAACAAAACGGGGAGATTTGCCTACACCTTGGGTTGAGGTACATCTTTTTTTCGGTACATGGAGTAACCCTTTAATACTGAAGCCTATCAACAGGATAAGGAGTTAGAACATTGGCAAAATATTGTAATCTTTCTATCGTCAAGTTAATGTCTGTGGCAACGCCTTCAATGGAGCCAGAATAAGTGAATATTGAACCACACGTATGAGGCTTTAATATAAAAGCAAGTGGTCTGATTTATTGAAACATGAGTCAACAGACCACACTTTTTAAATATGACGCCTTTTTCTTTTCCCATGTTTTCCATTCCTTTGGTCATTTCCTGGCCCCCTGTACTATAATAGTCTATATCTGGTTTCGTTTATGATTCCACAGGAAGAAGGGGAACGACATTTCCCAAAACCCACAAGCTCTCTTCGAGGCCCTGCTCTATTTGAACGACGCTTTGACCCACCCCCCAAACACCATAAAATATAAACCAAATTCAAATTAGAACACACTGACGGGAAAAATGTTTCCGTTGTGCATATTACTTCCTAAAATGCTCAATGGAGGGTAGAAAATTCTAAAAGAAAACATTTGCTCAACATATGCAGAGCATACAAATATGGTAACACAGATATTCATGTGTGGTGTGAAGTAAGAAACCTACCTACAAACAGCTCATATACTGTAGTTAAGGCAACTGTATACATATTTGTTAATAGTACCCAACTCTGAATTTAATATATACAGAATTTCCCGTTCATCCCTGTTTAGTATTTACACTCGCTCCTGTCAAACCCAGAGAAAACGAAAAACATCGAAACGAGGGAAAAGCTTTGTTATATCTAAATATCTTTGAAGGGATTCTGTCGCATTCACCATTTGCTCACGCCAATATCCCGAGTGGATGATATTTCAGGAACAACTGTTGGTTGTTTATATTCTGATGGAACGAAAACAGTATTTAACCCAGTCTTTAATTGAAGGATAACATCTGCAGAACGTAGGGCATGCAACGGGAACTGAAATAGCAATCGTTTCTCTTGTTTCATACGAGTTCGACCATATCTTAAGAAAAATTAAAGCTTTAAATCCATAGCGAATAGTAGTAATACTACTGTTATTTCCACTTATTCCAACTTGTTTTTTGACGATGTAATTACCAGTCAAAAACATCTGACCAACAAATGTTAGAGATGGCAACAGTAGGACACCAGCATGACCCATCATTTGACGATGTGATTGATTGAAATTCTATAAAACGGAGAAAGATCCTGATTAGTCGAAATCCACACATACATATAACATATATGAAAGTTAAATACCACTGACGCATCCACACATCAAAAAATCTCTCGAACTCTGAGAACTTGAAACTTGGGAATTTGGTAGATTACTTTTGAATTTTAGGTGCCCACTTAGAAAGTTTTTTGAAAAATTCAGTGTATAACAGGATTGCAAGCAATCCTCTTCGCGGGGAGTCCGGCACACTGGGGCTAGCCCCCCCTCCGCCAAAAGAACAACAGCGCAATGATACTGGGCTGTAGGTGAAGACCTTACAGAAATACTTCGTAGAAGCGAGTATATTTACAAGTGTTGGCCTTGGAGAGACTTACTTCATTCCCGGCATTCCCCTGAACCCATTAGACTACCATTTCCAGTTCAAATGACCGCTGTTTCCAGTATAGATCGGCTGCATCATGATCATCAACAAACCTGAGGGGCTCAGGACATAACTTAAAAATGTCTAGGATAATTTAAAAGCCTACAAGTCTTACTTCTAAGTTGAAGAGATCTAATATTCATTACTTGATTATATCATATAACCAGATTTTTTCATATTTATTTTCAACCTCTTTCTAAAAAGCTCGAGAAAAAAGCAGTTATCCTTCGACCTTCTATTTATTTACAATTAAAATTGAAATTTACTCAGCAAAAGCTTTTTCTTTCATAAGATGCCCAAACTCAATCTGTATGAATAATTTCAATATAAATTGATGTCAATAAAATATTTATAGCTCCTTTACCTTATTTTTCAAAAAACACTTTTGAATATTAATGAGGGTAGAAAAACTTGATTCCAGCAATTTATAAGACTTTGCAGCATTGGCACAATTTGTTAAAATGAATTTAGAACTTGAAGGGTTAACTCGTAACGTATTCAGGTCGGAGTTATTAAGACGCTATGGCTTTCGGGGTTTCATGGGACCAAAACTATTAAAATTTCTTATCAAAATTACTGAATTACATCGCATAGAACGAAAAACTTTTAACACTTTAGATTAAATGAACGGAGTTGTCCTGGAAAGGAAGAACACTAGGATAAATGCTTTTTATTCGTAATTCTGGAATACAGATGCGAAATTTGATATATGCTTAGTTTTCTAAATTACATAAATAAATCGAATTGTAAACTTCTTAGAGCTTGTTTCAGAGCACGCCCAGTTAAAAATTACTACAATTTAACCCTCAAAATAGACTCGTATATAAAGTATTTCGCCCGTTTATTATATCCAATATTTTAAAAAAACTTGTTGCATATATACACGTAGCATCCGAGGCAGGATTCACTAGGCTCTGTAGTAAAAAATAGAAGTAATTGCATTTCGCAATTGTCGACAATATCCTCTTTTTCCTCATCTTTTGGATGTTCCATATTTTGAAAAAGACTGCTATGATGGCAAAATAATTTATCATGAAAAATTAATTTTAATAAATTGGAGTAAGATAAATAATAATTATATACGTCATGGTGGGAAATAGGGCCTTTTCCGATAGTTTGAGCTGTATTCAAATAGCTTAGATTTAAGGATTATAATAATAAATATGTGTAATAACTTCTTTAAATTCTTTGGAGATGGCTGGTACAAATTTGTACCACAATAAAATATATATGTGTGTGTATCAGGGCCCCTAGCCTAAACCTCTACTCGTAGCCAAAACTTGTTGGCATATTTTATCTTCCATTGAGACCCTCAAAAGATGCCACTTCAAATTTCAACTCTGACCTACGTATTCGTGGTTTAGAAAGGTTTAAAGTGTACATTTGGGAAACTTAATCTTGGGAAGCCATGTAATCAATTTCAAGGTTTTTACCTACTTACAAAATAAATTTATAAAATTTAAAAACTTTGTGAAAGAACGAAATAAAGTTGGCTGCTCAAAACAATCTACAGCATAAAGCTCTCACAAAATGCATGATTATGATATTTTGGTATTATATGACGACACAATATTGCTTTCTCCAAAACAAATGCCTCACAAAGTATTTACGTTGGGCTGAGAAAGTGATACCAAACGGGAGCTTTTGGCACCCAATATTCTAAGAATTTTCCTCCATTTCTACCAGCGTTTGACAAACAAATTCAATTATCTACGAAAACCAAGAAAAATTTATTCTGTTGGGCTTTCAGTAATGATCAGATCTAACTTCTGGATTTGTTGAATCCCGATATAAAATTTCGCTGAAGTTTTTACAGAATTCTAACATCAATTTTAGGATTACCTTTAAAAGAAAATTGGAAAAAATTAAAGAAAAATATCCGCCGCAAATTTTAGATTTATTGGTTCAGCAAATAATTTATAATAAAATACGAAATTCTTAAATCTTCGTGCTTTAATGTTACTCTTACATTCATCTGCATAAAGGCGTAAAAACTACTAAAACTGAACTAAAACTGATGACATCATTTCGTTTACCGTAGCAACAACATTTCGGAACAAATTTGGAAAAAAATACAGAAAGCTTTTGATTGTAATATGTTATGGGTGTTTATTTTAAAATTTACCAACCCTGTGCAAATCGGTGTACAGTTTCGCTTCCCGCAAAACGTTCATGCCCTGATATCCACACCAAGGTAATTCTGTTTGCTAATTGGGACTATTGCTCTTTCTGATTTGACCAGTCAGTAATGTAGAGTTCTAGTGGGCTTTTCTGTCTAATAGGCATGTTGTTATGGTATTCAAGTATTTATTCGCTTTTGGTATAAATATCACTTTCACATCTCTCCATACTTTGGTTATATATCCTAGACTAGAGTATATAAATAGCTCTAAAAAGTTATAAATCTGGAAAAGTGCCGACTCTTCTAGGGAATGTGTACGTTTTGGAGGAGCCAACAGTCCATTTTGTTTTCCTTTCTGAGAAGATACATGCGAAGATTAGAAGGTATGTAATCCTCGATATCTTCAACGGATAATATCAAAACTGGCCATGTACAGTCAAAGTCAATTTGAGATAATCATGGGTTTAATTTTTTTAACATTGAACCGAGTGTGGATATGGCGGGTTTTGATAATAATTCCGATTTTTAATTCATATTTTTAAAGAGTTTTATCTATTTCTAGGGATGCTCACTCATATAGTAAAATAAAGGATAACAAAAAAACAGATTGCAATACATATCTCATACATATTTATCAAAAGTGGACATAGACAGTTTCGATACTATACGCCTTAATTCTTCACTGTCTTCAATTATTACATTGCAGACTAGGAAGTGTGTGTGCAAAAAGCAATTTCAGTGTGTCTTCCCGACTAGCAATATAATTCCCATCTGGCTTTGGAATAGTCCGATTGCATTAGAGTGGTTTTTGTAGAGCACCTTTTGAAGTCCTGCTGTAGTTGGTAGAACTTCTACCACCTGACATTATTTTTCTCTAGGTTCCTCTTTTGGACCTCCTTTATATTTCCTTTGTCCTCATATCTTCGGTTAGGAATACCTGACGGAGTTCTAATGTTTCGGCTAAGTATTGAACTGGACTTAATTTTAAACAGAGGCCGTTGTGCGTGGCAGGTCATTAACAAGCAAGGATGTCCTCAAGATCAGAAACCCCTAATAAACAAAATCGTAGTGGTGGCGAGACCCTAAGGGAGCCGTCAGCCGTTGACCATAATGATAATAGTGATGAATTTTAGATATTAATATTGAGCAAGTTACAACTAAACGCATTTGACTGAAGAAGGGAATCACTTCAGAGTGGATTCTTGAGGGGGGTACACATAAATAATTCACTTTACCTTGTATATAATTTCTGATGAAGTATCTCAGCTGTATACATGACATGATGGTTTGTTTGATATGCATTTTGCTGTCTGCAAGCATAAATAAAACTCTAGGGTACACTAATTTTTGCATATTACAGCACACATATCTAATATCTACTATCACTTGAAATCAGAGAATATTTTGTCACAAAGCATTATCCATATTGAAATCCTATACTCACTCGTAATTTTATGTTACATCATGGCAAGTAATTAAAAATATATCGGTTGCAGGAAATTAATTGGAAAATCGATCGGTGCTGTATTCAGGAATAATTAAATGCTTATGAAGAGTAATGTTGTTTAGTATGTACACCCTCATGATGTTTGGTTATTTAACTCATATTATCTGAGTAGAATTTTGGGTTTTGATGCTTTGGAGCCAGATAATTACAGCGAATTTTTCGAGCATGAAAATTCAAATATTAGCAGTACTAATAAGAAGTGTTTTAACTGTTAATTATAACAAAACAAAACAAAACAAATTACTGTGTTGAACAAATACATACATCAAATGTAAGTGCTCTATGTAATTTGAACACTGAGGCTAATAATAATTAGAAATGAATAGAAATTAACGAAGTGAGTGTATCTGCACTATCTATTTTGTGGTGTTCTGTAAATTGTAATTTAAAACATATATTGGATAGCTGAAAATTTTAATTGTTTTGGCAATAAAAGAGAGTTAGAAAAAAAACAATTGAGAGCATATCGAAATAACTACAGATTCATCGAAAATAATTAGGAGGTGATTAATGTTAAATTTTGTCGAAACGGTCAATAGCAGGTTTTAAGGGGTTAATTCACTTAACTTCCTTTACTTAAACCTGCCTCTGAAAGGATTTATCTATTTAACTTGGTGTGTAAATGAACTGAAAATATCACATCGCCATAGTTCGAGAGTAGTTTTTCTCAGAAGGAGCTTCAGAATTTTTAAGGATGTAAATTCAGAATAACGGTCGCTACTTAATCGATCAGCTAGTAGTCGTAGTCACACATAGAAAACTCTTCCACTACTTTTGCTTATGTTCCGAATCACTTCACTGTGATTACATCCAATAACCGGCTACTTAAAAAACTCGTTCATTGGTAAACCGTCGTAGAATTCGAACCTAGAACCTTATAAAAATGACCTGCCGCAATATCACAATTCCATCACCGATGCTTTAGAACGTAATTTAGTATTCCTGCGTTTACAAGAAACCAGAATATTAACTGATTTTTTTTTTAAATTGTTTGATGGAATTTGTTTCTAGATATTTTACACGTTCAACTCGACGCTTTACAAGTTAGAGAGCTTTCTCATGTTGTATATTTAGTATTATTATGTAATATTCTCTTAAATGGCACATCACATTTTTCTGAATGATAGGGAGACATTTATTCTAACTGAAATCATGGAAATTTTATAAATAAATAAATGGTAAGTTTTGTTATTTGTGAAACATTCCGAAAAATGGAACCTGAGGGCTAATATCTACATGTACACAATGTGTAACAGGGACTTGTTTTCCTGTTTCATTTCTTTGATATGTATCCCCAATCTCAGAAATGGGCAACCATCCTGAAAAACATTTCCCTTCCTGAACAATTTCGAGAATCGTCAATACTAAACAGCTACGAGTACATACCTCGTAATATTGTTAACTCAAGCAAGAAAAAACCTTTTTTGAATATTTTCTTTACTAAACAACTACAGACGCTTTTGTAATTGTGTCCTTTTTCAGATCAATAGTCCAAAATCACCCTTAACTTATGGCTATCGTTGTTAAGGATATTTCTATACATTTTCAACACGTGCTATTGGGGTATTGAAAAAGTACTTATGGGTTAATCCAGTTTTATATTCCTCTTTTCTTTCTTATTCTAGGAGTTGGAGTCGGAGGAAGCCACATTTTTGCACATGTAGATGCACAATTTGGCTAATACGAACGACTGATAATGAGTTTTCAATATTAAGATTTAATACGCACAATTACTTAAGTATCCAAGCAATTTCCATTACATGGCAGCTGTACTAAATATATACGTGTAAGTGGAGACCCGATGTCAAGAAAATACTTGGTCCAGTCGACATCAATCAAAATTAATGCAGGACATTTTGTTGAAAGTTTATGAGTTTATCTGTGGACCACAAAACGTCAACTAAAAAGAGAGATATTTTCCTCAAAAAAAATTATGAAATTTTCCATGGTTCTGGATACTGTTTATGAACTTGTTTTTCGTATATAAGAAACAAATTGCAAGTTTTCCCAACGGATACATACTTCCACTTAAAGAACTGTTTATTTTTGTGGGATAAGAGCAAACTGTTATGAAGGTCCTTACAATACCCGGGCTGTATTTTAATCATTTTAAGAGCTGCGTAAATAAAGACTGTGAATAATATACGAGGGTGGGCAGTAAAAAGGTTTCATAAGGCAACGAGGCAGTGGGGAGCTTTTAAACCCTTGCGTTTACAACAAATCACTAAATGCTTGGTTCAAATATTTTATGAAGGATTTTATGCCTCTGCTCCACACACAAGTCATTAAAACTTATTAATTTATTAGTAAAAGATTCCAGCAAAACTCAAAAGAATAAACCGGCTGTGAAATTATGATAATACATTGCTTTATTTCTCATTAATTTTGTTAAACTTTCTGAAAATACTTGAAGTAGTGGATAAAGGCGTGTTGTGTAAAGATATTTAATATTGGGTAGGTGCAAAAATAACGTCGCCTTTTTAATTTTTTTTTAATTTTAAAGACAATTTTTATTTTCAATCAATTACATAATCGCCATTGTATGTTTATGACTTTGCCCCTCCTGTAAAAATTTCCCCCGAACCTGTCGAAGATGCCTTGCAGAGACCATCTTCATTTTCGAATTCTTTTCCACGAAGGAAGTTCTCCAGCGACTGGAAGAGGTGGTAATCCGATGAAGCGTGGTCGGGGGAATACGGGCAATGAGGCATCACTTCCCACCCCATCCCGCTCAGAATTCCACTGCTGTATAGTGCCAGACATTGACCTGCTGGAAGAGAGAAGAGGCCGGTCGCTTACTCTCTAGTGCGGAGTGGAGCTGCTGCAATTGCTCACAGTAGAGAATGGCGGTAATGGTTTGCTTGGATGCCAAAAGTTCCCAATGCACTATCCCAGGAATGTCCCACCAGACAAATAATAAAATTTTACTTTGATGGAGGCTGGGTCTTGCAACTGTTGGTGGAATTTATGCTCTTCGCCGAACGTCTGCTGTCATCTGTCTCCGCTCTTCACCTCTTTCTAGCCCACGATCCCTTTCTCGGATACGCAATGGATCTTCTTTTACTATGAGTCACTCAATGGATCGTGAATACCTTTTGTAATTTGTATTGATGCAATTCAGTATTGGATTCCTTCATACGATTATTGCTTTGAGTTACTTGATCCTTCAGCAAATTAAATTTTTTGTTGATTGTAGCTTCGCAATTTGCAATTTTTTTTATTTTATTTAACATAAAATCAGTTATAGATATTTGATTCTACAGTGCTTCTAATAGGTTTTGATTTCCAGCAGGATTAGGATTTTCAATATAGATCCGATGCGTCTGCGAGATGCAACCGACGATACATGGTTGTATATTGTATCTTCGCAGACCAAAAACAAAACAAATGCAGTCGTTGAAGCAAGGACTGTCCGTAAAAAGTGGGATAGTGCCAATGCTTAAACTAGCTTTAGACACTTTTCTTTTAATAACTTATTAACAGTTTACCTAAAACTAAAAAGTCTGGTAAATAATCCGACGTATTTCAGAGAAATGGTTCAATTTATAACTTCTCAGCGTAATAAGAATGGACATATTCTACCTTTCCGTAAATCAGTAACGGAAGATTCTTGCCTATGTAATAGTCTTCCTCCTTCCATCTAAGCTGTAAGCATTATAAAGGTATTCAGGAAGCTTATTTAGACTCCAATAACCTGATTTTGTCTGTTTTTATCTATACATATCAATTGAAAACAGTTTTTTTTAATTTCGCACACATTAGAGAAATTATTTCTTTTCTCTCCATATTAAACTGGTATTTTTGTATTTTTAAATTTTAATTTAAAATTTTATATTTAGCCTCAGTTTCTGCACTTCCTTTCTATTTTATTTAATGGAATTGAACTAAATTTCTGACTCTAATTAATTAATATAAGAAACATATCTAGATGAGGTAAATTATAATATACTTTAACTAGTTTCGTTATTGAATCTTTTAAGTATCCTTAAAACAAAATCTCCCATTCTATAGAAGTTTGAATTATTTGGGTATCTCGTTTGCATACCATACATAAAAACACTACATCAATATTGAGCGCTTACGAATTTCTTAGGTGCAATGTACTGCGGAAACTAAAGTTCTGCCTTCACTACCAGCCACGTATTAATTAGTGAAGCTAAAGCCATATACTACTAGAACAGAACCATAGCCAAAGAAGGTATCACTTCATTAACTCCAGAGTTCTTGGAAATTATACGCATAACATAAGCAAACAAGCAATTTCCATCTTCCTGCTCTGCTGTTAATCGTCTGCCAAGATATTGGATAATTATGGTACGAAGTTTAGTTTCGAGAAAATTCCTAGAGGTTTAAATAAATTTAAGAGCTGAAATACAAGGCTGCTTTACACCTAAGGTATAATACATATATGCATACAATGCATGTTTACATGACAGGAATGTTAATTTCCAGCTGCCTGAGCTTCTTCTAATTATTTTGTGGAATATTTGGCGTCATATACAATTTTCATTTCTGTGCTAATTTAATTACAAGATGTGCTTAGAATCAATGCAAAATTGCTGAGTTCGTGCTTTTATATAGATTTTTAATCTATCGATTATTACAAAACAAATTGACCATAATATAGTTGTTCTTAATTAAATTATTTACAAAATAACAACCGAATAATTGGTAGTTTCTATTTCCGAGTTCCACAATTTCAAGTTTTTTATAAGGAAGTGAATTTATTATTTATTTTACTAAGACCCTTTAGCCTTTGAGAGGATCCAGAGCCTTCAGACCCCCTTTTCCAACACCCTCCTTGGCTACGAGCCTGGACTGGGGATAAGTCGGTAAGATTAAGAGCATCAGTAAAGTAAAAATTGAGGCGAACAACTAATCCTCTCGTTCATTCAGGAGGGTTGGATTGTTAATCGTCAGATCCGAGGACTCAATATCAGTTCATTTAAACTAATAGATGACCGTAGAGGTGCGGCCTTAATGTTTCCGTGAGCATACATATACAATTCAAGAATTTCCTCGTAGTCCTTATTTTTCAAATTTTTTCATTTTCCACAATGCTAAATGCTTTTTATAAATTTCTATATTAATTCACAAGAAATTCCTTTGGTAAATTTCGCATATCGGAATCGCAGTCGTCGTTAGTGTGTGGCTCTCCGAAGGAAAGACTTGGGGGCGAACATGAGATGATTACTCATGCTCAATCATGCCGTGTTCTCATACTCATGGTATGTATAGCTTGCTATTATTAATATTAGTTGGTTTCAAATAGATCTAAGGCTTCTAAGCCAATCCGAAAGATATAGCGATCCAAAGAGACTACAGCTTTGCCAATGAAATTCTAAGGGGAAGACTTATCCTAAGGGGACAGCTATTCTTCCTTACCACCCTGGTTCAAAAATAATAGGCTATAAATAGAAATTTTTAATATACTACCGATTTTTTCCATAATATCTGTTTCTTTTTAGAGAAAGTCATTGAAAATGTACTTAACTTGAACTTTCTGTATAGTTTAGACCATTGTGACAAAATAGTCAAATATTTCTTCTACAGATGAATTTATAATTTTCTTTTCAGTATGACCCCACCCACAACCGAAAGATCAGATCAAGGGTAAACTGTTCGTCTGGTAAAAGCAATAAATTCTAATCCATACCAATAAAATTGTTTCAGCTATAAAATCTCTGTTATTAAAAAATTTTATACAAAGACAGATTGATGGAGAGGAAGATCTCTCCGGCGCAAATAAAACTCAATATAGACAGATGTGGGACTTAATTTCCTAAAAGAAAAAAAATCAACAAAACGAAAACAAGAGAAGCAAACATAAAAACAAAAGGAACAATTTCAATGTTGCATAAATACAAATGCAATCCAGCGACTTGCTTAGTTGTATTCCCAATCAAGCTAAACGAAGAAAGATTACCTAAAGGTGTTTAAATTGCAAAAATGTATATATTTACCTGAGGACCACTGTAATTAACTTCTGAAAATCATAGAAGTGGAAAACTTTTTAATTGTCAAAGAA
>QYTT01094137.1:49751-73214 GCA_006980735.1 Dasypogon diadema
ATTTCAAGTTTTTTATAAGGAAGTGAATTTATTATTTATTTTACTAAGACCCTTTAGCCTTTGAGAGGATCCAGAGCCTTCAGACCCCCTTTTCCAACACCCTCCTTGGCTACGAGCCTGGGCTGGGGATAAGTCGGTAAGATTAAGAGCATCAGTAAAGTAAAAATTGAGGCGAACAACTAATCCTCTCGTTCATTCAGGAGGGGTGGATTGTTAATCGTCAGATCCGAGGACTCAATGTCAGTTCATTTAAACTAATATATGACCGTGGAGGTGCGGCCTTTATATTTCCGTAAGCATACATATACAATTCAAGAATTTCCTCGTAGACCTTATTTTTCAAATTTTTTCATTTTCCACAATGCTAGGTGCTTTTTATAAATTCCTATATTAATTCACAAGAAATTCCTTTGGTAAATTTCGCATATCGGAATCGCAATCGTCGTTAGTGTGTGGCTATCTGAAGGAAAGACTTGAGGGCGAACATGAGATGATTACTCACGCTCAATCATGGCGTGTTCTCATACCCATGGTATGTATAGCTTGCTATTATTAATATTAGTTGATTTCAAATAGATCTAAGGTTTCTAAGCCAATCCGAAAGATATAGCGATCCAAAGAGACTACAGCTTTGCCAATGAGATTCTAAGGGGAAGACTTATCCTAAGGGGACATCTATTCTTCCTTACTACACTGGTTCAAAAATAATAGGCTATAAATAGAAATTTTTAATATACTACAGATTTTTTCCATAATATCTGTTTCTTTTTAAAAAAAGTCATTGAAAGTATACTTAACTTGAACTTACTGAAGAGTTTGGACTATTTTGACAAAATAGTCAAATATTTCTTCTACAGATGAATTTATAATTTTCTTTTCAGTATGACCCCACAATCAAAAGATCAGATCATGGGTACACTGTTCGTCTGGTAAAAGCAATAAATTCTAACCCATACCAATAAAATTGTTTAAGCTATAAAATCTCTGCCATATTTATTACAGTACAAATGTATTTCAGTTATTAAAAATCATCAAATGGTACCTGAGAGGCAGGAAGTATTCGTCATTAAAAAACTCTCTGACAACCATGAGAATTACAAGTATATAAATTGTGTAATTAACGTGATCCTGTTGAAATTTCCTAACGAAATTTTCAGACAATAAGGATAATATCCATATACCTTAAAACCAGGGAATAGGCTTGACTTTGAAGATATTCCAAGCTATGTAAAGAACCTTTTCATCCAGAAAATTTTATATAAAGCCAGACTGATGGAGAGAAAGACCTCTCCGGCGCAAATAAAACTCAATATAAACGGATGTGGGACTCAATTTCCTAAAAGAAAAAAAAATCAACAAAACGAAAACAAAAGAAGCAAACATAAAAACGAAAGGAACAATTTCAATGTTGCATAAATACAAATGCAATCCAGGGAGCTTAGTTGTATTCCCAATCAAGCTAAACGAAGAAAGATTACCTAAAGGTGTTTAAATTGCAAAAATGTATATACTTACCTGAGGACCACTGTAATTAACTTCTGAAAATCATAGAAGTGGAAAACTTTTTAATTGTCAAAGAAAAGAAATTTCAATATACTCACCTGAATTTAGAATAGACATAAGAACAGTTATGGTTTAAAAAACTAACCAGCTAAATTTATTAGATCTATTTGAAAAAGAAGTAAAAAGTCTTGTCTGAATTCCACCCAATTTTTTGTTGTATTTTCCGCCTTTGAATTTTTTATCTAATCCCAAACACTCAGAGCTTTTAGTGAAAATCCTCTATCGCACATTTTTGGTCGTTGTTTTTTATTTCATAAAAAGGAAGATAAATAAAAATTCGATTACTCTAGCATAAAATTTTTCAAAAATGTGGAATAAAGGGTTTTCACCATAAGCCCACGACATATTGTCTTTTCTATCCTCTACACATCTGTATGTCAGTAAATACAACATATGTGCTATTTATTTACCAATCTACTTTACAGAAGATCCAAAATTTACATTGTGAACATCCTCCTAGCAAGTTTGAATATTGTAAAAAGTATTTCCCGATTATTAAGGTAACAAAGTGTAAATATTAGAATTAATTACTACAGCAGTTCCATTGTATCCAATAACAAGCTGAAAAGAAAAGAAAGTCAATCACACAAATATACCGGGCTCAATGAGATTAATAAAATTTTATCAACTGTGCAAATTGTAGGCAGATACATACACTCAAGTCAATAATTTTTGTTGCTTTTCCCCAAAAAGTGGAGCATTATAGGCTTTACGAAAGTCAGTGATGTATTACAGTTAGTGTTGCTTTCCAAAAGCTGTGCAGGAAGTATCTTTCAGCTCCAGGGATTTTCTTCACAAACCTAGTTACCTGTAATCGTCTCCCCAGGCAAGACATTCAATATTCCTCAATCCGCCCAAGAATCAATTTTCTGTCTCGATCGAAACTGAATTTTTCCTTCAACATTCTGGTGATGACAAGGGAAGGGTATATTATTATACAAACGCCACCGTCATATAAATTATTCAACACGTAGGTAGATTCTTAAAGGGATTGGGGTTACTTAATTCCGGGATGAGTCGACCTTGTCTGATTTTCTACCACTGCATGGGGTAATAGAATTTATTCTATTTAAATGGTTCTTCAAAATTAGTTAAAAGACAAACGAATTTATTCATTTATTATTTCCGGAACATTTAACCCGAAATGTAGAAAATCCCTCTTTTGGTTGTAAAGTATTCTTGAAAAATAAAGGGTTCTCCATTTTGAAATTTGTCTTATATGTAAGTACTTCCTCCATGGCAATAAATTGTTCACAAGCTTTCTTTCACTCAGCTTAAGTGAATCTTCTTATTTCAATCCCTTAATTTGGGAAATAAAAAGAAAATTCAGAAAGATTTCCCAAAGAGAACTAGAAATAATAATGCATAAGGGGAAGAAAGAATTCTTGGAAATGTAGAAATTAATGCTGGTCGCAAGGAAGCAGATTTCATACACCGTCACAGGAATCACTCTATAAATTTTATGGAACAAGTAATTTATATCTACATAAAAATTGAAAGTGAATGGAGATCATACACCACGGTGACTCGACACGCCCAAAGAAAACATGGACGCACCTACACCTGCAGAAAATAAGTCTATTGTCATTTTCTCCAAATTTCTTCCTTAGCTATCCAGGCAATCTTCACTCGTACAATTGCATCACTTAAACGCTGAACTCTTTGAGCGCCCTCGACTTGACTTCCAGCGAGACATGTCAAGATTTTAGGCTACCCACAACATCATTAATCTTGGCCATGATCTTCTGTTCAAACTGCTGTAAGATCCCGTCAAAAAACAGGAGGAAGTGGTCTGATGACTCATGTTTACAAATATCAGACCACTTTTCTCTATTTTAAAGCCTTCATAAAAAACAGTTCTTGCATGAGTGAAAAATTGCAACTATTGACTTGGAATTGTAGAAGGTTTTAATATCATTGATCAAGGGGCAAGTTCATGTCCGCTATCACTGATATCATAAGCAAGAACAGGGTCTCACTATCAAAGCAGGCAAGACGGAAATGGTAGTCTTCAGTAGGAAGACAAAGGATCTAGAATTTGAACAACTTACGCTCTTTGGATCTGGGTTTCCAGGGATGCAAAATACCTACGTGTATACCTAGATTCGAGGCTGACCTGGAAGTATCATCCTGAAGAAAAGATGAGAAAAGCGAAGGTGATGAATGAATGAAGGTGAATGTAGAAGAGTCTGTAGATTAAGGAGGGTATAATCGAGGTTGGCATATTATATGTACATATACAATGATGGTTAGACCTATCCTGACATTTGCTGCGATAGTCTGGTGGTCCAATCCAAGGCATTCCAGGTTAAGTATGACGGGCTTTTTGCACAACATCCATATCTGCACTAAAAACTCTTCTGGGGCTGCTACCACTGGATCTATTTGTGAAGAAAATGGCAGTTCGGTCGGTATTCAGGATGCAGAGGGACGGTACATGATATTCATCAGTGACTGAGTACGGCCATAAGAGAACCTTGCATCATAATAAGAGATCAGGGAACTCACGACGTTCAAGGACAGGATCAAAAGATAACCGAAAGATTTCACAAGACTCTTATCAGCGGCGGATCACTCCCAGGGATCTTATCTGAAGAATTAAATTCGTTCTCTTATGTTGACCTGAGTGAATTCACCTCAGTTTACCAAGCAAAAATGCTGACCCGTGTTCATGGGGTGCACTACTTAAAGGAGGGTAGTTACGTGCGAGTACACAAAATTCCCATTACACTCTACAACCAAGCAGTGATGAGAAGCACGTGTTGGACAGAGGTGAATTTATTCCTAGCGAATGTGTACAAAAACGTAATGGGGGTGCGTAAAAAAAATAAGTTAACACTTTGTTCGGTTAAGGGGTTACACCACCTTGAGATTTTCAAAAAATCAATTTTTCTTTTCTTTTTTTACCAGATTTCATATTTATACTTTTAAGAAAATTTTAAGTGTTTAAACATGTAAAACTTGCAATTATGACCGGAGCTAGAGCAAACATTTCAGGTAACGAGGGTACAGGCGCGAGCGAGCAAAGCATTTATAGAGAGCCCAGGAAGTTTAAAAGAGCAGCTCAAAAGGAATCCGAGGACATCGCCACATCAATGGAAAACCTCATGTATGGTCCAGGAATCGCAAATTAATATAAAAAAGGATATTTGATTGACGCTGACGCGGTTTATTTTTATTTTCGTTTTTCTCGAAAGAACTTTTTTCAAATTGGTGGATAAAATATCTGGAGAACTACTCAACCGATTCTGATGAAATTCATACCATATTCTATTCAGAATATTACCTAGGATGTAGCATAGCATAGGATTGTATATCACGTTCATTTTATATTAATTTTTACAATTCACAATTTTTGTAAAATTCAGAGTTTTTTTTTCAAAATCGCTGTCATGTTAAATGGTAAGAAGAAAGGTTACAGGCATGGAGCGAAAAACGCTGAGATGGTTGGTTTCTTTGATAATGTTCCAAAAAGACCAAACGCGTAGTTTCATTTTGAAACAGCATAGCAATTTTCTATAAAAATATAGTTACCAAATTGCTTCATAAATATCTCAACCGATGTATACGGTTTTTATTTAAAATATTTCATCGGTTGATATTTCCCTGAGCTTTTATATATGTCGGACAAAAGCGGTTCTCGTTAACGCTTTAATACGAAGTGACACTTTGCAAATAGAAATAATTTCAATTTTCGTCTTTGAATATCCGAACGAGCTCCCAACAATTTCAAATTGGCTCTGGAGCTTTAGAGCACAATGATATTGCTTTGTGCAATGAACCATGTTCCCTTCCACCGCACAATGGATAAGCACTTTGCTACCACTCTGCAGATTTTAATTACTCCCGAACCCTCTATGGTAACTTTTGAATGTCGAGGGGATTTCGTTAGGAAATCCAACAGTCACACGTGCTATTAAACTGTCAAATGCATACCATCCACAAGGATAATTACTCTTGCTAACAAATATCGACCTGTGCGCCATCCCAGATAGGATTCTGGTTTCATTTTGTGGGAAATAAGTATAACAGTGTGAAACTAGTTAAAATCGTTTTGCACTTTACGAAAAAGTCTACATGTATGCAGCTAAATACGAAAAAAGGATTTTCTACATAATTGGTTTTATTTGCCTCAATCACGATATCTGTTATTGTGAAAAAATACTTTTCGGTAAAAAAAGAATGATCCATTTGCTCTGCAATTCAAAAGTGACCTTCAGTAGAAGACTCAGTTCAAAGGACTAGGGTAAGAAGCAGAAAGGAATATAAATTTATTTGCTGTATAAATGGGAATACTATGGCTTCCTTTTAACTTGCCCTTTGAAAAACTTTCTCCAAAAGCTTTTTAAATAGGGCACACTCGATGGAGGGTAATGTTTTCTTCATAGCATATTTTGAAAGTATACGATGGTTCGCAGGGAGCCACAACGAACGACGGCGCCTTTTAGCTAAAATTGTTAAATTGCCAGCAAAAGGTTTTAGCCACCTCTAAAGCCCTTTATTAGAAACTTTTACTACCGCCTTTAAATATTAGGTATTACCGTCAAGCACGAAAATGATTCCCACTTTGGGCGGACCAATTCGGAGCGGGGGACTTCGGCAGACCAAAAAATGTTCTGCCTCCTTAAAAATTAATTAATTCAAAAGTTGTATTTTGCCAAAATGTAGGGGTGGAGGTTTCTTATTTATAATGCCTCTGGTAAAAGCGATACGAAATATCATTTCCGTCTTTGAAGTGTTAAAAATTTACGACATTTTTGCTAAAATTTCCATTAAATTTCACAAGTTTAATATTTACACAAAAAATGAAAAAACGGATCTAAAAACGTTATGTAGTAAAAATTCATATCGGGAGAGAAAAGTTCTTAAATTGTTGAGCCATGGGATTTGTTCCTAAAATTACAAAATAGAGTTTTTTTGTGAATGAAGAATTTTAAAATGGTTTTAAGGGCAAATTGAAAAATGATTTCACAACTTTTTAAGTCCCAGTAAAAGTAAGGAAATTAGGAATATTTTGAGGATGTATATTGTTACGGAGTAAATTGTTATCATAAAGAAACTACTCAGGAGAGCTTTGCTCTAATAGTAAGGCTACATCTCGTCAGAGCAGTTTTACATCCTAATCTGTCATAACATGAATCTTTAACTCAGATATTCTAACACTCAGCGGCTTTTTGGTCATAAAAAACGAATAAAAAATAATGTTTCCTATGTTTCAATAAGGACTTGCCCTCAAATAAGTTAGTCCTCTGAAAGAGTTCAAAAAAGTCTAAACACATTAAACTATTTTTGAAATTATATGTATTATTTCACGCAGCAAGCAAAAACTTCATCAATAACATCAGCGGCCAGAACAATGATTTAATCAATTGAAATCAATTCAAATGTTCAGCAATCTCCGAATTCCTCCTCTGACTTACCTTTGACATCCTGATAGCCTGATAGAGCTTGATTAGAGCTGTTTAAGATCCTACCAGATGATAAGCTATGTCGCAGGCAGAGAGTCATTGACCTAGGCACAGGTGAGTTAGCAGCCGAAACCTCCATACTGAATAAGTTGTAATTGAAGAATTGGACTAAGATAGTGTGGTCCAAGTATTCGTGATCTAAGGGAGAAGAAGGGGTGAGAGAGGGAAAAGACAGTAGTTATTTTTTGATAATATTCTCCCTTTATTTCAATACATTTTCCACATCTTTTAATAAGTGTTTTGATACCATTAAGAAGTTGTCTGAAGATTTGTCTTCAAAATTCTGCCTAACCGCCTCATGGATTTATTCGTCGGAGTTAAACTTCTTCCCCCAAATCTCGTTTTAGTTTAGCAAATAAAAATTAGTCACTTTGGGGCCAAGTCTGGACTGTAAGGTGGATGATCGAATTCCTCGAACTCGCATTTCTTAACAGCACTGCCACTACCATTGGTTCTCCGAGTTGGCAACTCAACGCCCTAAAGTAGGTTTTTAAGGGTTTTCCATTACCATATGCAACAACCCCTGACTCCTGACCCCTATAGGGTTCCTCTACCAGCAATTCCATAGTGAAACCCTGCAGTCATTTAAAACGCCCTTCATTATACTTCCAATATGTCCGTATGTCTTCAGAACAGTGGTCCTTTTAGTTATCTCTTAAGAAAAACAGATCACAACATTGTGGTAAATTCAATCCCACTGTAACCAGCCAAATGAGAGCAAAAACCAACCAGAATTGGACAACGATTGAAGCACGTATTTTGTCATGGCTTTTAGGGTTGCCACAATCTTAAAGTGCCGAGGAGAACAGGCAGACTGCTGGATAAGGTGAAACTTAATGTAATGTAAAATTTCATGTTTTTGGGGTAATTTCGGCCATGCTTACAAATTAAGAAATAAACTGACCGAAAATACCATACATAGGATAATTTTTGCTAACAAAATTAATTTTTCCCATTAAATTTATATCAAATTGAAATTTTGAATATGTCAAAGCTTCTTATTTGGCAAACGCCCGCAAACTCTGGAGCCCTGCAATAGTGTGTCCTTCGAATCCCTGGCTAAAAATATTTTGAAGTGGTCATCTGCCTTTCGTTAATTCGTTAATTTTCATTTCAATAAATTATAGATTCCGTGCAATTTACATATTCGTTAAAAGTATGCCCATCTACCAAAAATGTTGCCGTCCAACATCCTGAAAATGGGAATTTCACCTAAGGCAAGGCGTTGAAGTTAATTTCCATTTTCACTGAATAATGAAAAACACCGTAATTGAGAATTGATTCTATTTGCAGGGAACATCTGTAACCACACGAAAGATATATAATGAAGTTATTGTGGTGTACGAAAAATTCTGGGTAGTGAAGTTCGAATTCTATCAGGACTAAAAGGACAGTTGCCGCTCACGAAAGTCAAATAGTATTACAATTTTACCACATTAAAAGCAATCCTGTCCGGTTTTAAAATTTCAATTAACTCAAACACAATTACGGAACGCATGTTTATACAGGGTGACAAATATTTGTCTGCGGTAAAAAGGAACTAGGGAAGGAAAGGCAGCGACACATTGCTGCCTATCAACAGGGTACGAAGAAAGCACGCAAGACTGAAAGCTTGGGATGCTGTTTAAATTCTTTGAATAATTAAGTCTTTTACCTGATGATTGTGAGATTTAATTTGTTCTGTATTTGTCTCGAATGACGACACTAAAGGTTGAATAAATTTGAGGGAGGAAATGCCACTGTTTCGCTCATTCCAACTGCGGAAGTGTGCTACACCCTTTTTAAGAAGACAGTCGTACGTATAAAGCGGGTAATTACAAGTTGTGGAAATTGCCTTAACACACACTCCGCACCAACCATAAATTTGTTCAGAAGTACCTTTTACAGGATATTTTAATCTACTTACGCATATAGAAAAAACCATTAATTCCTTAAAAAGCACTCCGGAAGCACATTAAAATATTTACATCCCTACCTTATGTGCTGTTATTTTCTTGTGTATAAAGGGGGGAAGGGAAAAGGAATTAGGGATTAATGGAAACTTGTGTACATGCATGTCTCAAAATATGTGTATGTATCGTATGTAAAGTAATTAACAACTGGTATTTTACTTTATAATTTTGTGTCGAATTCGAGAGGATTATGACGATTATTCCGGAAAATTTTATGGAATATCAAAGAGACTCAATAAACTGTGATAATTTTCGCCTGCACAGCAAATTTAACCTCCCCCCAGTCCTTATCAAATTACAATACTTATCGGACAGATAGATCTACCTTTCAACTGAATTTTTGAACGCCCCCCAACCCGCCGCACTGCAACTACTATATTATATTGCAGTATCTTATAGACGTCATCTCCTCCCTTCATTTGAGACCAAACACGCACCCACCGAGATATCAGTCCTCTTGCCTTTGAATTGCACTTTTTAACACCACCTCATCCTACACCTATTGATTACCTACCTGAATTAATTTCTATTTAGTAGTTCCGTTCATTTATTACATCTTTCGGACACAACCATTTAATAACTGCTATGTTCTTTGGAGTGGAAAAATTTTGTAATCAATCGAAGATGTAGTGAAACTTTAATTTAAAATTAGTAAAGTAAAACTTAGCAATTTTGGAGAGTTTGCAATTTGTGTGCCAACAGTTCGAAAAAAAAACAAACATTTTAAGGTAACCCTAAATTTTACCGGTAAACTTCAGAAAAAATGGAGACATGTTTCTTGAGAATTTATAATTAAATGCAAGAGGTTTAAATTTGTGGACAGATTAATGACAAAGAACGACTTTCTAACTCAGATTTAATGTTTGGGAAAAAAGTTCTTGTCGGTTCGCTTCCATGGGTTTTAAATAACCTTTAAGTGAATTTTGTTGTCCCCAAAGGCAGACTCTGTAACGAAAATGTGTTTTGATACAAAAGACTTTTAAAGTGGGAAAAGATTATCCTTTGTTCTTGAATTTATATACAAATTTGGAAGTACTGCAGAGATTGACACCGCGTGATATATTTCTTTTGAGTAGGAATTATGTTTAAGCATTTGCACGCGGATGTGTATAAACCTAATAGGTAGAAACATACTTTCTGGGATTACTTGTTATTATTTTCAGGCATTTTGGTTTTTTTCGGCTGATTTTCAATTTGGGATAATATTAGCAACCTACGCCGGTGGTCGAGCAGGCTGAGGTGCACGCTTGCAGATTTTCTCCCCTGTAGGAGCGGGTTCGACTCCTGCACAGAACGCTGCCATTTATACATCTGGGTACCAGTGGTTGAGACAATTGTACTAATAAGAATTGTACTTTTGAAGCCACTGGAATGTTGCAATGATAATTTCATGCCAAAAATTGTGGCTCAATTGCAACATTTGTCAGATTAAAATCTTCCAATTTCTTTAGTTTTTGTTAACGAAAAATCATTCCTTTTGTTTAGTTTCTTAAATCTGTGAATTCTTTAGGGCAGAAGAAATTTCACTGTAACTGATGGTGACCAGTAACTTACCATCTTGTGTGATTTCATCCTGGCTCAAGAATTTTGTTGAAGCCCCAATAAATACCCGATAATAAAACGGATTGATTTCTACGGTAACCATCAGAAACAAAACAAAAACATCTGGGTATCATAAAATTCCTATATTATTTCAAATTATTACACATTGAAGGGCGGAAACAGAAACACCCAACCCTCAATGCCTTAAATGATTATCCTGTATGTTATTTTAACTGCCCTATAAAAGGACGTCCCGCAATAGGCTATTATACATTACTATGCAGATCTAGAAAAACACTTTATTTTACATTTATAGGCACTTCCATGTGAAGCGTAAAATACAGAGAATCTATGCAATGGGGAGAAATTATGTTGTCCCATTGAATTATAAAAATACGTGTTAATGTTTTCGACCTACTTCTAAAGAAATAACCGTCAGCTCTTTATTATGAATTCGTGCGAACGTTTGTTCTACTGGGAGGAAATTTCTTTCGTCTCAAATGTCGTATTCTCTGGCAATAATCGGAATGAAACGACGAGAATGTGAAAAGCAGCCATTTTTCTGGATAAAAATAAAATTAAATAGACATCGACATGGTACTCTGCTTTTGTATTACTTCTTAATTTGTTCGCTTTAAACAAGGTTTCAGGAGATTGTAGGAGAAGGACCTTGAATTTTAGCAGATTTTAATTAGCAAAATGCGATTATGTTGCTGATGCGCTTAAATGAATGCCACTTTATAAAAAAAGAGATAATCTTCTTGTAAATTATAGCAATTAATGAATGAAAGTAGGTTGCTGAAATACATAAATTTCCAAGTATTCGATAACACATAATTTTTATTTTATGTTTTCAAAAAGAAGTGAATAGCTATTCTCATCAGTAAATCTAAAAATCTTATCTGCTAATTATACATCTCTAAAGAAAGCTACTAATCATTCGTACAACAAAACTTTGGTAAATTTTGTATTTTTATTTACTATTTAGAGAAATACTTTGAAGAAAAACCATCCTATATAAGTTTTATCTTTTCTCGAATTTTATTATTTTTTTCTATAGCTATTTTTATTGGGATATGTCTACGCATTTTCACACTTTTTTAAATATTTTTCTATTCTGGAAATAGAAAACACATAATAAAATGCACCTGGGGTATAAAAAGTTACCTGAGGAAATATTTCTTCAACAATTCTTTATCAGCGTTATTTTCAATCCCGGCTGAAAGGGATTTCAATCCCATTTAAAAAGCATTGCAATTCCGTTCGAAGCTAATTCTGTCGAAATTCAAAATAGGACTATATAATCATTACGAGGATGTTGTATAAAAAGTGCAAAAACAAAATTTCCTTATATGGAGATGTGCCACTCCCACTATCTTAAGTACATATTACGAAAGTGCCTTGAAATATAAGAGTAAAAGGGTGATATGCTGAATTAAAAATTAATTCCTGCTTTCGTATTCAGACATTTCCTTTTTCTAGTAAAACTCCCAAAATGACCTCAGTAAATGTTATCTTCACATTCTCTACTAATTATCTGTTCACAGTGTCTGATAAAGTCTTAATTAAGAAAGTTTGTCGAAAATTAGCAATTTATAAAAATTTGCAAGAATACCCCTAAGCTCAACAAATTACCATTAGCTTATGGGCATCACAAAACCTTCTGAGGCAACCATTTCAAATAGGGTCTAATTGTACATTTTACGCTTCGCAAATTTTCCCTAGGATCGGATGTTTTTAATGCTAAATACAAGGATCAAAGGAATCATGTTTAGACTTTTCTTAATTTTCTGTAGACTTAAAAATTTTCTACAATTTCGGTCTTCGGACGAGTTTCGCATTTTAAGGGGTGAATGAACAATTCAGAAATGTCCAGTGATATTCAAACCGGAAAATTTAAGGTATGAAGCTAGAAGAAAGAATTCGGATTCTACTAGAATTAAAGAAAAATGCAACGTTCTAAATTGTTCTAAATTCTTCCATAATGAAAGCTTTTAGTTTTATCCATTATATTACTAATTCTGTACAAGTTCCACAGTAAAAACGTAGAAAAATTGAGAAGATGCACCTATTAAGTCGTGTGATTTTTTAGGGGAAAGAGAGAGCTTCCTTATGGGAACCATCAGATTTATAGGGCTTCACCAATACGATTGTAAATAGATTGTAACACAAAATTCCTCTTTGGGAGAAAACCTGTCTCAGAGGACAGAAAGTTTGAGCAAGTCCTTTCTATATTACGCAACTATTTATTTTTATATATTTTTATTTCTGCCCCAACTTCCCAAAAAGGTGCCAGTCCGTTGACAGCAATTTTGGGGACAATGAAAGATGCGACAGTATCTCATTCAGTCTTTACATGGTGAACTATGCAGTCTTGAAAAATACGCTGAGCGATTCTGCTAATTAATTTCTAATTGTTTAGTTTCAGGGTGAATTCGAATTTCGCTGATTTATCCCACATCACAGATCTGTCACACGGAAATAGAATACTATTCTTTGTTTTCATCAGGGTGACTCCTAATGATGTTTGACGTGCTGTACTTATCATTAAATCGGGATTAACCCGCGATTTGTTAGAGTTCTGTTGGAATTTATCCCCCTTTAACACACATAATTAATATTTCCTACCCTATTTGCGGGTTAGATTTCTAGTTTTCTTCCTCTTTTAGGGGGCGTCCCACAAGGATCGATTCTTGGCCCTTTGTAATTTTTTTTTGTATATAAATGATTCATTAAAAACTGTAAACTTCACCTATGTGCAGATGATGCACAACTATTACTAAATAGACCTATCGGATTATCAGAAAATGCTATGTGCTCTACTAATGATGACCTTCCCTTAGCAAATGGTCTACAATTAATAAACTTATACTGAGTGCTAATAAATCTCTATCTATATTTAATCATAAGTGAACCAGGCAGTAACTGTTCCACTTTCTCTCTAATTTGTACTAATAACAGAATGACTTTATAGATAGTAAAATCTAAGGAGGACTTCTACGTCTTTGGATATTTAATAATATGTTTAAAATTAGGACAAGCGTTTTTTGGTCCAATTTTGTCCTATGAATGTGAAGTCTATAGAAAGCTTGATAGTATATTTGAGAGAAAACTTACAGTCGCTTTCAACTCTATTACTCAGGAGTTCAGAAGAGCCAGTATTCGAAATCAGGAACTGGTGCATTAGTATTTACATCGCTCCAGGGAAATAGAGTTAATAAATGTAAGCCGTTGGTGATAACATGGAAGGACCACAGGGCCATTCCAAGGCAGGTCCCTGAGACCCGAATGAACTCTATACGGATAATGTGAACAGCGTCAAAAGGATTCCAGACTTGGGATGTGTTCCCCAAAGCGGTTTGAAGAACGTGTTGTACAATGTTAAGGTAATTTGAAGGACTTCCTACACAATTGCTTAATGGATCAAAGCATGAGGTTATTTTAGAAATGGCATATCTGAGAAATAAAATCCAATTTCAACTAGGTATTACGCCTATGTGGGCGTGTTGGTAGTATTTTCGCGGCGAGAAGTCAACGCCCCAAATATTGCAAACCGATCTTTTGTGCGTAACTTATCTGCGAAAACAATGATTTCTAAATGATTACAAGTTGCTTTTATCAAAAATAAAATAAGTGATAAATAGTTAAAAATGTCAATGACATCAACGGAACGGATTTCAAATCAACGATGTGAATGAGGCGTTAACCGTTTTTCCTTTGATTTTCTATTATATAAAAATTAATACTTTTTTCTAATAAAATTTTTCTATAATCAATAATTTCTAATGACACAAATTTAAAAATATACTAAAAATTTATACTACTGTATTAATAGTTTATTTGGCCCTTCCTTTCATTTGTATCGTAAATTTGGGAATATGAAAAAAATAATCATATCCGACGCCGGCGTTTCCTTTACCCTGATTTTGGTTACTTTTGAGAAAATCACTTTTAAAGTTTGGATTGGATTGCCAGGATTAATATATGGAAATATTAATTATGTATATATCATATTGGGATAGTGTTTTATTATTTCTTAACCACAATAATTTTACATATGTTTACATTTGTGCACTTAACTTATTTTTTTTTTTCAAATATGTCACTTGTACCCCTTGGCTTCTCACCACCTCAAATGGTGTTTTCGTTTCACTTGTCATTCGCACTGTAGTAGTAAACAATTTTTCGGGTAATATTTCTCTACTTATCGAAGTAATTGTAATCAATAAAATTCCCAGTTTCTATAGAAATATAATTAAATATTTATATTTACTTTTATATGAAAACCAAACACGTCTTCTCAAGGTTTTTTTTTTTTAATTTTTATTGATATAAACTGGAATTACAACTTTCCAAAGTAGAAGCCATGGAGTACTATATTGAATATATGTACGCTGTTTCCGGTATGATTTTACTAACTGATTTTTATCGGTTAATTGGCATAGATTTTCCCTTTTTATCATTCTATTGTCTAAACTATTACTGCCACGCAACATGACCTATTACTTAGGGACCAAATCCTGAGCTTCCTAAAAGTGTCAAATAAATTACACCGTACTTGGAAAAGAACTCCAGCCATATGTCAGCGATGTATGTAATTACAGGAAAAATGAGTAGAATTTCGTTTTAATCAAAAAATTCCTACAATTTTTATCTGTATGCTGTGATTTCTTCCGCCAATGGAAGGGTAACATATTCAAGTTATAATTATTAGCAGTGTGAAACTACTCGAAAAGTATGGCCCTAGTGACAACCAGAAATGAAATGGAAATGCCAGAAGTTTCCAAATTGCCTTTTCTTCCTATCTTTGCCGTACAATCTGTTTACTAAAATAGCTTCAAGCAGTTGTAACTGTTTCTTTTACTAGAAGTAAAGCAAAAAACGTTTTGGAGTGAGAGTAATATCGAAATTGGATAATTGATGAGACATGAGAGGTGTGATTTGAAAAGTTGCTTTATTTGACCCACATTTTCTATGTATTTTTCTTCTGTAACAATCCCAAAACAAATACACAAAGTTATTGTCGTCCTTTTCTCTATTTTTCTAAACGGCCTTGTAGACGACATAGTGATGGATGGATGGATTTGATTGAGTGAGTAATTATTAATATTGTACTTCTGACCATTTAGTGTTTAATTCAAGCTCGCCAGAAATAATTCAAGATATGACTAATAAAGTAGAATACAAGTGAATCAACAATAATTTTTCAAAACTGTAAGAGATTTTGTGGCAAAGAGAAGTCATCTTTGAACAATGAACAAAATGGAGTTTTTTGGGGAGGTTTTCATGTAGAACCCAACAAATTATATCAACCTTGGGTTTTTTCCCGTGAGTAAAGTTAGGTGACGTATACGGTGGAAGGTTTTACCACTCCAAAAATCATCTGACATAAAAAGATCGAAAACATATTTAAAATATATTATTTGAAAAAAGTTTAATATTACCAAAATGTCGATCATTTGAAATTTAGGATCGATTTTTCTAATTTTTTGTTTGTTTTTTATTGCTCTGTAAAAAATTCTAATTATTTGAAATTTGTTTTTGATGGAGGTGTGTCTTCCAATAAAAAGTGTTTACTTTAAACGGAAAAAACTTTTTTTCTTTTTAAGTTCATTTTAATAATAACTTATGATTTAATTCTAAATAATGTTATATGCCGGGACGATACCAGGGCCATACAATAATTCCTTCTCTTCTTCATACTATTGAATTTGTTAATTTTGAAGCACTCTTTCCTCCAGAAGAGCATATTTTAAGGTAGAGCACATGTTTACCTCAGAAGTCTCGACGGGGTAATTGTTAGAAGCAATGGCAAAGTATTACAGCAAGTGCCACTGCCTAATTACACTACCGTCGTAAGCCCAAAGGGCATAAATCAGTAAATTTTGAAATTGTGTTTTTTCGCACTGAATGGCTTACCGTCTAAGAGATAGGATTTTGTAAACAAACCAGTTGTATTTTTATTAGAAATACCTGAAACTACTATGAAATAAAAACTAGGAAAAGGCCTATTTACAAAAATGCAGAATAAAAATACATAAATTTACGTTTTTCTCACTCTAGACACTATAGGCTCTTTTGGCTTAGCACGGCAGTATAACCCTCGTAGGCGTCTATCACATGGTGATACACTAATTGGTCAAAAATTGGGTACACTTCCTACTGTGTCCCAGCAACGCCCTATGCAAAAGTACCTGAATGCCATGGAAAATCTCATACGATTCAAAGCTATTAAAACGTTATTTATGATTTTTTCTTGTATTTGTAATTTTCTTGAAATCAATTTCGATACCATATGAAAATTAATGAGTTTTATACGAAGTCTATTCATTTATTTGTGAACAGATTCAAATGTATCGAAAACTTGTTCAAATTAAATCGGTAGCCAAGAGATAAATCTCATTTTTACTGTGTATATTGAGAACATTATACAATTTTAGAAATATAACAAATTTAAGAAGATTTGTGACCCTCCTAATTGAAAAATTGTTTTCTTTTTATTCCACTTATTTGCCTTCAGCAATCGTCATCTTAATTGATTTTCTTTGAACTATTCTCTCATGCTTACATTGCCTTGATTTCAGACGACATTAAATGAACTGAACAAATTATTTCGATTGTTTAATTGATTAAGGAAAAAACAATCATCAAATAAGGGAAAAAAGAAATTTCCCAAATTAATTAAATTTCGAAAGCAGAAAATGAATTTCACAAGATTTCCGATGTTTCAATAAACATTGTATTTTTGCAATCTGAAGAAAATGGTTTGGAATTTTGATTAAAAGTAAAATAGTAGCAGTAATTGTAATAAAATAGCTTGAGTTTTCCTAAAAATGTAAATAAACGTATACTTTTAATTACCAAGTATTTGATGATCCCTAACGAGTTTACTGCATCTTTTGTGATTTATTAGAGCTTTAAATATTGATCTTCTTTGCTCGGAACAGGTCACCTAACATAGATTTTCTCTACTGAATACATAATAATTTCTACGAAAATCTCGAAATAATTTTTGTTTTCAATTAAGCTGAATTCTGAACAATTTCTTGGAGCCCTAATAAGTTGACTGAATTTTTTTTTACAATTTCCTAAGATGCTGATATACAAACAATAATGTTTAATATTGAAAACAATAATGTGTGGACCATTCATTTTATTTTATAGGTGTTTCTAATGAAAATATTGCGCCATATTATACAATATTATTACTACCTTAACTAGACAACCTCATTCCTATTACCCCCTTCTTACTTTTCTGTCCGTCAAAGCTATCGACGACCTGGCTGTCTTTTCGTGAATGAAAACCATTTTACAAATACCTTCCAATCACCAGCAATAATCTGTTTGATCCACACATGAAATATCATGATGTATAAAGCATCGCATAGAACTGAGCATTTCTATTTAATTAGTTCACCGAGGATACTATCGTCCACTGAAACTTTCCCACTTTTAAGCCTCTTTAAATAGAACAGAAATTCCTTGTAATTGGTTTCACGTTGTGGGCTGTTAATCGAAGATTGCACACCTTGAGCTTTTCCAAAATTTGATAGCAACATTTCAACATTTTATAAAAATTTTTTGAAACCTTCCGTTAGAGTTTTTATAGTATCAAAGAAAGATTTGATATTCTAGGCTTACATTACATAAGTAAAAAGACCGCGAGCCGTAATGAATTTTTTGATACTACATATCTCTTTTCACCTAAAAGTAATATCTCATCGGTAGTAGTGGTATTATGAGACATACACGTGAAAACGTTGAAAGTAAATGCCTCTCGTTTCGTGTAAGATTGACTTCATAAGAAGTCGAGAAAAAGTGTGTCGATGTGAGATAGGGCGCTGTACGATTCAGAAGTTACGGCGATAACGTTTACTTTTGACTATTTTATTGCAATTGCATAGAGATAGAGCAATCTTGACTAATGTTTCTGCCTCATAGAGCCTTCTTAATCCTTTCGCCATTCAAACACGAAAACTCAATCGTGAAGTAGATTACCATGTTGTTGGTTCCCCTAGACTATAAGTTGCAATCATTCAAACATAATGTGCTTTAATTAATTCCGTAGTTCCTTTGATGTAGCATAAAAGTGTGTTTGCTAATCTGCAGCTACACCGTAGGAAAAAGTATCACCCAAATGTGGATTTAAACAACCTAGCCCTCATAATACTTGTCCCAATTTAGAAACTTCCGAGATTTTTGTTCATTTCGGCCATATTTCAGTTTTATTAATTGCTCAAATCCATTAGGTAGGCAGTTTAATGGAATCTCGAAAAAACCCAGAAGATTTGAAAACTCTGCTATAGTCAACTACATTTCCAGGAAAGTCATAGAAATTGTTCTTAAAATATTCTTCACAGTACAAATATATCTCATGTCTGTCGTAACATGATCCAACATATATTTTCGACTTGTTAACTTGGAGGCAAAACTCAAGTATTTGCTAAGTGCAGTTTAATTTTATTTTTCTTCCTGTCTATCAGATTTCATTTCCTTTGCAGTTTGTCTCAGTAAATGCTCGTACCTCCAGGCTCCAGGGTATCTTAGCTATGGAGTTGTCGCACAGAATCTTTTTGGTTCACTTTATGGGATATTGTGATATCTCCAGTTGACTTTTCTTCTGAGATAAGCTACAGTTCCCATCAATTATAATATAAGTGCTCTATGAAGTCATTTTTATTTGAAAGAAATGTGGATTTCAGCATAGAACCGTTCATCTAAAATGGTCAATTCAGAATATTTGATAGAGAGAGATACTTACTCAGCTCATAATAATATTCTTCAACCCGAGGTATTAGAGTCACACTAGCAGTAGGTATATAAATCATAAAGAATTTTACCTGTAGTTGATAATTTCTGTATGATGCAAATAAAACAACATCCAACGTTCCCCTCAGCTTTTCATCCGCCCGCATAGGAGATTGTCTGCGTCAGCGGAGGAATAAGCAAGTGAGGTTCCTTATCCTCTTTGGTGGAATCCTAGCCTGAATTCTGAAGTAATTATGATCTTGAATAGATGGTCGTTGTCAGTGCTAAAAACAGGAGTCTCGGTTCACAGCAGGATGCACCCAACAGCCATAAATGTGCAGTCTTAAAGTTGTTGAAGCCGTCGATTTCTATAGGCCAAAAATGAAGAATAACTACTGGTGCCTGGACTAGTACAGCTAAGTTCCTCTGATATGCCAAGACGTTACACTCTGTATAAAATCTTGTGGTTCTGTTCTATCTCCAGACCCATGGAGCTGGATCATACTGACATCAGTGATCTAAGTTCCCAGTTTTTACCACTGACTTTTTAACAGGTTGATAAGACCGTATAAGCCTTTCTTCGAAGTGTGGTTTCCAGCTTAGTTTATTATCCAAAATAACCCCCAGGTAATTGACACTCTCCTTTAGTTCCAATTTAGTGGAGCCAATAGATTGAAGCCACATTGGATGAAATTTCCTCCTCCTGGTGAAGAGGTAGAGCTCAATTTACTGATGGTTAATGGTGAAACCGAAGTTATTCACCCAGTTAACAACTAACTTTGCACTTTGTTCCTTTACGAGAATGACAAAATCTTCTTCGAGTTTCGAGTAAGAATTCAACTGTGACATTTCACAGAAAAGCGCAGCGATTGTTCTTGGCTGCGGATATCCTCTTGTGACCTTCCAACTAACATTTGAGTGACCGGTCTGAACCTTGATTACCTTATTTCTCAAGGATTTTTCCACCCATTTACCCACCACCAAGCTAATCTCTCTACTTTGCAAGGTATTTGTCAGTTTTCTTGTTTTTTTAAGCGCGCGGCTTAAGTGGAAGGAAATTTTGGGGAAAAGTAGATTATTACCTGACAAAATGTGCAAGTAAGTCACAATTTCGACATGAAATTTTATTGTACGATATTCCAACGATTTCTTAAGTGACCCACCATGACCTTTGCAGTAATCGAACCAGCACACACATAAGAGAATATCTGCAGAGCTGTACCACACAAGTTCGTTTCCTTACTAAGTTTTGTCGAAGACACCTGCCATGTCTTGTCTCTCATATTCAGCTAATTCCTTCATTTGGAGCAATGATCCTATAGGGATTTTTCTAAACTTCCCACAATTATTTTCAATTAATTTTTATTTTAATGTGAAGATGCAAAGCTGAAAGGTTCTCTATTTGCTTTGGGAAGAAAGTTCAGCAATCGGATAGAATTTGAATGGATCCCTGAACGAAGTTGGAGTTGCGCGTGCATAATTCATAGTAAGTAATCTGAATGCAAATTAAGTTCCTAGGAAGTTCGGAAAGCAATTAAGACAGCTCCAAGTTGCAGAATAATTAAATAATCCGATCAATTTAGGAATGTGCAGTAATTGACGAATTTCTAAATTTATCAATTTTACAAAATAAAATTAAAACAAAAAATGCGGCGGGAAATTTCATATATTTCATCTACTACCCCTCGAAAATTCCATTAGTTTCTTCTTTGCCACCATTAACACCATATTCTATTCATAGTTCCGGCACAAAAACCAGTTTTCAAAAACATATTTCCGAATAAGCAAACTAGAAATTTTCAGCACATCTTCATTAAATGCTGTCAAAGCATTTTATAAAGGAGACCCGCCAGAGTGTGAAATCGGTGCAAAATTACTCCAAGTGGAATGATTGATTTGAGAACTACGTTAAATCAATAGGACAGAAATAGGGCACGTTACAAGCTCAACTGAAAGATATTATTTTCGCCAAAGAACTGTGAACTATAATAATTGCACCTGACTGGCATTATCAAAGAGACTTGGGAGTGAAATACCTTCAGAATTATAAGGACACGTTTTCTCTTAAGAATTGATACGGCTCAGTTGAGAACGGAAACTAATTTAAAATTCCAATTTCATATCCATTTTTACATAAAATAGAAACAGCTGCCAAGGAAGTTAGACGTATCCTTCTTCTGGGAAACGTAGCGAATACAAACAAATGTGAGGTAATGAATGGGTACTAGAGCGGAAAATATGAATTTTGACGTATTTTGAAGACACATCATCAATTTACAGACCGATTTGAGAAATTCTCTTCACAATAGGAACGGCGTTCTATGGATATTGAAAATCTTTCAAGGGATTTATATGAAATTTCACTTATTTTGGACTGTATAGCTTTTCAGTGCTTTTCTTTTTCTTCAGACAATTCGTTAAAATAGCGCAAACTGTCTCATTTCTCCATAACCTTGATATGAAAAAAAGCCTCCAATAAAAGGTGTTTTAACTGCGGCTCTACATGTCTCCTAATTGCCCCAAAAGTCAAAAGTCATATATCGCCGCATCAGAAACAGAATTCTCAAAAGTTTACCTTCTGTCTCTAGACTAAGCCGTTTAAGAAGGATACATGATCCATCCATCGGAGCAATAAAGCGAGCATTCATTTAGTAAAGGGCCAGCTCGACCATAGAATCTCTGATTAAATATATAATTACCCAATCATAGTACAAAACTCGTGCAAACAAGTCAACCTACGAGTCAAAACACTAAAAAAAAAGTTTTGTTCCACTTTACAAGAAAAAAACTGAAAGAAAGAAGATGCTAGGTTCACCTGCCCGACTGTAGCCTTGAAATTGCTGCTCAACCTACTCCCCCTACATCTCTATGTAAAAAGGAAGTGACAAACTGAAAACCTAGAGAAAATTGAAAATTGACAAACTCTAAACCTAAAGAAAATCTCAATGAAATTCTGCAAGGCCGAGCAAGCAAAGAACCTATGCAATAGGCTTCCTTCACTGCCACAGATGGCGCAGGTCCTCTAGAACTGTCGATCTATGGGCGAGAACTGATTCGGATGTAGAAAACTCTAGCAGTTAAACTACCTGTTCCTCCCGGTTCAAACCTGAGGTGTACGCGCCACCTGAACAGTCCAGCGAACCCCGGAGGATTTAAGCTAAAAAAACACGCACCCGTGTTGTTATCCTGAGGGGCACGCGACAATCCACCATTATCGATTTGTATGAACCTCTCCCACCCCGCAGAAACAACCTTTTGCAGGACTAGAGTGTCGGCCAAAACCAAGACGTTCCCGAAAATGTCAGTGACATCGCTGAAAACGGACAGGTAACTTATGCCTGCGTCGAAACTTCGGCCACTGTCGATTAAAGCGTCGCTCATATCAAGGCTTAAGCCGCAGTTGGGATTAGGAGAATTATGCATAACCTAGTGAGTTTCTGTAATGCAGAAGGAGGTTCTTCCCCAACTCCTTGTTTTCGTATTCCATAAGTAAGCCGACCTATAGCTGCGAGATAAAGGCAGCTTTGAGCAGAACACTCATTGGGGTGGTGGGCTCTGGGCAATTAGTGCGCAGACAGGACTCTCGGCGACCCAATACCCCTCACACCATAAAGCATTGGTCACCATCTAGACGAGGGTCCTAAAGAAGTCATTTTCAGCGGTGTCGGCTTTCAAGTTATTGGCAATAGACGATAACGATACCCCCACGTAATTGAGCATGACTGCTCTCCCTTTTAGAGAAAGGGGGAACAGCCGACATCGATATTTACCCCTTAAATACCCAGAGGAGTATCTATGAGTTCTCGCCATTGCTCGGAAAACTGCTTCACACGTGTGGAACCGCACTTAAAAAATAAAGGGAATACTTAAGAAATCTAAACATTTCGTCTTCAGAGATATTTTTGCTTTTGTTTGTTTTTTTTTTTAAGATATTTACGTCGTTGTATTTTAATTTGCTTAATGTAAAAATATTTTTCTTTTTGCGGATATTTTACGAGTAAAAAATATTTTCTTATTATTAACGAACTTTCTTTTCAGTATTTTATTTGCGCATTTTACCTTATCAAAGCAATAGAGACCTAACAAAAACAACATACCTTTCTTCAGTGAAAGGAAAGTCGAAACTGGAGTTGACTGCTTAAATTCTTAAATATCCAAGTCCTATGAGAGAGCTTTGGGAGAGTATAAAG
>QYTT01094137.1:88390-98741 GCA_006980735.1 Dasypogon diadema
CAGATATCAAAGTTACTAGGAAATAATTAGTTGCCCTGGAACTAATTAACAGAAAATTTCTACCATGCTTCGCTGAAAAGGAAAAAAAATTTAGTCCTTGACTCTGAAATTAAAATTAATTGTAAACATTTTTTCCAGAGTGGTCCTTTGAAGGGGGGAAATCTCGTTTCCGACTTGACTTAGTACCTTCCTGGTAAATTTTTAGAGTACACTACTCACAATGCCAACCGGAAATTTAGACTTGTGTAGTATCCGACTTTTTTATTGACCGAAAAATACAAATATTGAAACAAAATAAAATTTTCTGCCTCTTGGAGACACGCAATAGGTTATTGATATAGACCCATGAAGCTAACTAATATGAATTGTTAGAAATAAGGCATTTATACGTTAGACAATTTAAAATAACTATTATTTATCTGAATAGGAAAGAAGAGAAGCTATTTGGTAAATGTTTACTTGTTGTGATAAACATTTCAGGGAGATATTATTGAGAGACACCTTGCTTGTGTGCGCTCATCTTCGCATTCAATTGGAGGGAATGGACATGAAGTGCGGCGGTAAAGGCCTGAAGACTCCTTGTGATAATATGCATCGGGCAAAAATAAATAAATAAATAAAAATAATACCGTTTAGTGTAAAAAAATAAAGAGAAAAAAGTGATTGGGAAGGTAATGGAAAGGTGGTACTAACTTATCTGTCACTTCACCTGTCTCGTGACACCTGAAAGATAAAAAGAAATAGTGTTTGAAAGCCAACGATTCGAGGTTGCCACTGGAATTATCAATACCAAGAAAAGAAATCCATTAACTACTATTTTTAACTTTTAACCCTGGTGTCACTTATGTGGGTCCCATTGAATTAAATCGCATTTTAGTATTGCTACAAACTATTTAATTTAAAGGTTAATAGAGCAAATTTTTAACAAGTCTAGCTAGCAACTGGCTTCGGCTTTAGGAAAAACTGAACCCTTCAAGCGCACAAAATGTTTCAATACAAACTAATTCACTGCATTTGCAATGTACTGACATTTCCATGACTTTGTATTTTATGTTATTGAATGCAAAAGGATTTGTATGCTACAAATAAATCTGAAATTTTTTAAAGTTTCTTCTTTTCTGGTTTGGTTTGATAGGCATTTAAAATATTAGGTTAAACGTCTTCGGATAAAAGGCGTGTTATTTCCATTTTATATTGGTAGAACATTCATCACCACTTTCAAATGCTATAAAGAAGCAGTGGACCAAATTTCACAAACTTTCCTTCATTCTTACGCAAGTTATTATGGAATTACTGTTTGTGGAGTAAAGGGGGGTTCCCCTCCTCCTAATTTATTCATTTTCGGTGGAACGCTAGGGATTGGTATATATGTATTGAATTTCAACTTCGTATCTTTAGAAATGCGCATTTTGTAGTACTTTAAAATTTTCTATTATACGGGCAGTGGGGGGAGGTTCCTGTGGGCCGATTATGCTCATCTACGAATTCAACCTCACAAATAAAATAACAAACCCACATATCAAATTTCAGTTTTCTACGTTGCTCCGTTCTCCCGTAATCGTGTTGACAGACTGGCGGATGTACAGACGGATGGAAGGGCAGACGGACAGACGAACATGCATAGATCGACATAACTTTTGATCCTGAGTAGGAATCTAGTAACTTTTATGAGCCTACGATGACTCCTTCAAGGTGTTACAAACGGTAGACTTATTGAGGTATTCGTTATACAAAGGCCTTAAAAAGATGTTTGGGTCTTGCCGGTATTGGTAACCACTACATTTCCTACTCCCATGTAAATATTGTTTTTCGTTGTATTTGTATGAATTAATTAATCCTTTGCATTCAAATTGAAAACCATTCATGCCACTAAAATCCATAGAAAGCAAACTCAACGGGTACACTCAAGTCTTACCACCATAACTACAAGGAGCAAAATGTTGTCGTCAGACTGCAGCTGATGGAATTTCTATGTTCTTCGATTTGCTATTAAATCATTTCATGAAATTTGATTTCATTTAGCCTTGGCACGGTTCGAAATCACTTTACCCTCTGCTGAGGTGCTGAATTACTAAGCCACCAGAAGGCGCCATGTTTTATTAACATAAATCAAGTGCTTGAAATGAGTGCCTTGGGGACATCTGTGCCCGCTTGTGCCCACAAATATACATTTTTTTTTATTACAAGCAGTAATAATTTTATTTTCACTGGGAACTTAATATCTACGCAGTGTTATTTCTTATCGACAGGTATAAGAAGGAAATTTATGTGGTGCTTGGTATGCCTGCAATGTGATTGATCTGTTTGGTTCAAGTTCAAGTACACTAAATATAATTTCTTAAATTTTAGGGATATGATAATTCAAGCCGGGTAAACAGATTTTTCACATAATTTAGCAAATCAGAGTAGGTACCTGTTTGTTTTTCATGTAACAAATATCGCAAAAACACTAAATGCAAAGGAAAAACTTTAGAAGTAGTATATATGTATAGATAGAGCTGTAGATATTTCAATAGTGGACAATAGTAATAAAATATTACAAATTGCCATTCGTATTGTAATATTTGAGGGGCCAAAATATTGATATTTCAATATTTTACAATACTAGTAATATTCGCAATTTTATCAATATGCCGCAATATTGGTAAAGAAAAAATGTAAAAAAGGCGAAATACCATTAAAAATTATATGCGAATATGTTTTATTATAATATACTACGTACCTTGCACAGACAGTTTGGGTATAAGTAACTTTATTTGTTCTCATTGTTGAGTCCCAGCTTTAGAAAATTCGTCTTCTGGAGCACTAGCCCTTAGACGTACATATTGTAATGATAAACTTTATTTGAAATTTAGTTTTACGTCAATATTTGAGAAAAAACTTTTTTCATCCCCTTCCACTTTGAGCCGCCAAAAATCCTTTCAGGTATCTTCATCTAATATGTCGTTCTCCAGGCATCAGTCCTCTTACCTTTGAATTGCATTTTTTAACCTAGTCAGACTAGTGTACTAGTACTACCACTATCCAGTTTAGTAATAGTGACGTTGGTCTCCCACTATCACTAGCCTATTTAGTGGTAGCGAGAATTTAGTTACAACAAAATTTAATGAAATGAACCCAACCCAAAAGTTCAAGCTACAGTTTCGTCAAAACAGCTCCTACGAAAGTGAGTAATAAAGAAATGAAAGGCAGTTACCTAGTATAATAGTAGCAATATTTGGTGTTATCTCCAGTAGCCTTGAAAGCCTCCTTCAGAATGTATTTAATATGGCTGATGGAAGATGCCTTCTTTTTGCCCAGGTGTAGCAGATTTTATGTCGCAGTTCTTTTACAGTATCCCATGAATTTTTAAAGTGTTCCAAATTTTTTAATCTTTATTCCCTTATTTTTCGTTAATAATGTTGTGAGGGTCTGTAAGCATTTCTATATGATAAGTTTTTCGTCTGACAGGAAATTGTGTAATAGGAAGGAAATCTATAAAGTTATTTTCGATATTGTTTGCGGAAATTTATCTGTAAGTGGAACATAGTTGCCTGGGTGTGTAGAAAACACTCATTCCTCCATCACAACAAAGCTTTCTTAACGACCTCCACCAAGATTCACTTAAGACGCCCTGATGGTACTCATTCCAGAGACATGCTATAACAATTTTAACGTGCTTCTATCTGAGTTCTTTATATCTCACGTAAGCATAAAATTTCATGAAAATGTTTTTTTATATATGAAAAGATTTCTTTGAATTGAGAAAGAACTCACAAAAAGGCGATTGGCATAAAAAATAGTACTTCTTCCAAGGCCGATGTAATTTTCATAATAATACTTTAAAATATCTTAAATAAAATACGGTTTTGGAATTTTAGAAGAAGATGTCGGACCATCGAATCAAATGTAAATTATTAATCGAAATAAGTCCCATTTGATTCGATTGATTATTCCCTACGGGTTGTAAGGGCTGTTATCGCTATTTGTGAAATTCTGCCCTACGAAATAGGTGTTAATTTTTTGTAGAAAGGGTAGGTGAATATGGTGGGTAAAAAAAAACTTCGCATCCTAATTGAGTCAGTTTTTGTTTTTAATCCTTGATAGTATCTAAATTTTCATGACTAGTAGATGTGGGAGTAGCAGAAATGAGCCTAGCGGCAGGTTATTCGATTATACAGTGAAACCGTATGAAAGGATACCGCTGAGCCGGTTCGTGTCGTCTCTCTGTCTGCTGCGCCTAACTTCTCCATTGATCTTGCCTCTACGGCCATTGTTACTTTAAGACCTACAAGACCTCTTCATCTCGAGCATTCATCCAGGCACCACTGAGAATGAGATTATGCACCATGTTGCACAGTGCTTCGTAGCTCAAATAAGTTTTCTGCCAAAATGCGGAATTAGCATATGCCGTCTAGTTAAAATTTAAATTCTTCAAAACTTCTGTCTTAATTTGATTCTACATAAGATATGCTAAACGCAACCTTTGTGAAGCGGTCCAACATTTTTTACATGTACTTAGTTCCTTCAATCTCATTTTTCCCACATAATGGGAAATCTTTCAAAATCTCCCAACACCAAACGTCCAAACAACAAGTTTGAAAGCAAGAAGATGTTCAAGTTCCAGTTATTGTACAATACAATTATAATGATATGGATGAAGGCTTCTTTTACGCTATATATTCAGCATATTTTTTTAAAGGTATTGCCCAAACTCAGGGAACGATCGTATGATGCACACAGCACAGCTTATTCAGAAGGAAATTTTAAGGAAGAGGAGGTGGAAAGTTTTAACCTGACAAATGTTGGAAAGAAGCCACAAGTACAGTTCTCGTCATTTGAATTGTCTCAACCACTGGTACCTAGATATGTAAATAACCGCGCCCTCTGAAGAAATTGAACCCGCACCTACAAAGGAGAAGATTTGCAGATGTGCGACTCAGTGTGCGCGGCCGCAGGCGTGGGTTGCCGATTATCTGCCCGTGTTATCTCTATAGACTATATCAAAGGCTTTCTTAAGATTTTGGAATATGATTGACTGTCTTTCCTAATATCGAATCACTTTCCAGGTAGCTCTGTTTGACCTAACCTAAAGCCAAGTATATTCCGTATATGTGAATTTTTCGACCAGCCCCGGGATCTTTTCGAGGTGTTTTTAAGTAGGTAGACTCAAACTCATGCTGTGAACTGAAACTTCAATAGAAGACTGGATGACTTTTTCCCTTTTTTACCCATAAGTGATCATATCTTTCACATCCTTCGTCCTTCAAATTACAACATGTTCTATTCGGTACGGCATATTTTGCAAAATATATTTTCACGCATGATGAAGATGATAAAGAACAGATGTAAAAGATTTGTAGAAAATAATGGACATTGAGTTCCACTTAAATAATTTCTGTCGTTTTGAAAATTAAGAAATATTTGCAAGGCGCATTTTCATAAAATCGATTTCCACAGAAATTTCTTCAACCACAAAAATGGCTTTGAATTTGGAAAGTTAATGTGATTAATCCAAGATGAAAATTAATTTTTCCTTTAGTCGTATTTCGCTGAATGTTCACGCATTACTAAATTGTCGAAAATGGCGTATAATTTCTTCTATTATTTGCAATGGCTGGAAACACTCGACTAATTTATATTGCAGAAATGACTGTGGGTAACTATAAATAATTCAATTTAATGCAGTTCTGCTGTTTGGTGTGCTAGAATTGTTTGCGTAGCTGAAAATTTGTTTAAGTAATGATCAAAATTGTAATTGCTTGCAGTGATGGATAATTATTTGAATCTGTCTGTAATAGCATCAAAATGAAAGCTTACTTTGAGGGGACCCTTAAACCCTATATTCACTATGAAACTGTTGGTGTGCAAAGGTACACAAATTAGGTGGTCCATACAGTTCCTATTAATTACTATTCGCATATGAAATTATCTTACTTTATGAAAACGTTGGTTTGTGCTCTGTTGGATTTCTGAAATGAAATGTGGTCGATTACGCCAGTTCTAAACTAATATTTTAGAACTTTGTAAAATCTGAACCTCTTTTCAGAAGAGTGGAGCAATCGTCCGTTTGTGCTCTATCATGGTTCTGCATACACTTGAAATTAACCATGCGAAGTTACGTAACTTATTTCATGACACTGAACTCATGCAGAGCTCCCAAAAATAGATTCAGCTGCAATTCACTAATAACAATTACAATTTGAATGTTCGCGAGTAAAGGTATGAAAAATTACCTAAAAGAGGTTTCGTTAGGAACGAACACTAGATGCAAGTTTTGTAGAAGTTTGGAGTGCTCCTTAAAAACAAAACAACTTCCCTTCTTCACAAATCATAAGACATAAACTCAGAGCTGTTATCCACATGCGTGTTACGTTCCTGTTTACCTTTTTAATGCCTTTATATACTCCAGATTATTAAAAAATAAATAAAACTCTGCCATTTCAAGTTATGTGTATTATATGAAATGTAAAGCAGATACATCAGTCCGTTTTCAAAATTTCCGGAAAGCTGAATGAAAATCCCTTCATGATTTTCGTTGGTATCACCACCCTATAGTACACATTGCTTTGTGTACACTTCACAGGAAGCAATTAGTCCTTTAATTCCCTCGCCCTTAAAATACGGCCATAAGCGGGGAATGATAATAAGGATCTTCTGTTTGTATGTTAAGCAATTAGTGTTAAGTGTTTTGTTACGCTTTTATCAAGAGAACCCATTTAGAGTGCAGGATGAATGGGAATTAAATTGCGGTTCTTATATGACCAAAGTAATTAATTTGATCCCCCTGACTTGCAAAATTTTCCAGTAGTATATTTCATTGTTTAAATTGTTAAGTGAAGTCGTTTTATTTCCCAAACGAACGCGAAAAGTATTCGTTTTAACGAAATAACTGGAATTTCTAATAGACAGGGTGACTGTTTCGTCATGCAAAATATCCTATGGCAGGATCAGCAAACAATTTCTAAAGTTTAAAGCATATCTATCTCGATTTTCTGCGATGATCGGGCCCATGGTGGAACTCCGTTGGTTTATGGAAGAAAAGTGGAATAAATGTAGGATCAGTGAACTGCCACGGAACTTAGAAACAGAGAAGGGGAGGAGAAGACGATTGGCTTGACCCAACGAAACAGCCAGTCTTTCCAGGTAGAGTGATGGATCGGGCGACATTGCCTAACCACAAAGCTATATGCAATTTGTGTTGTAATATGAATCGAGGTTCCTAGAAGCATACACCAATATGCTATATATATATATATATATATATATAGCATATAATACAGAGCAATTTGAAGGGGAAAGACACCTAAGACCATAAAATGTTCGGATTCACAACTGGAGGTAATAAGATCAGGTGTGATTGATGCATTTCGGGAAGCACGCCATCTTACTTCAGTAGACGACCAGGATTAGGTACGATAATTCGTTTTTTAAGACCACGTCTCTAAATCCTAATAGTATCTTTTAAATGAATATAACATTCGCAGGCAAATTCCAATGCCCAATATCCATATAATCAATATAAGCAAGCTTTCCATAGCTTTTTGATTATGTGCACTTATAATTAATTTAGACAAAGCGCTTCACTATTTTGGAATTAGTCATTGGACATAAAGGAAGTGACAAGTTTACTAATAACTACCTAGCATATCTATCATCCGTCACGTATTGAATAAAAAAATATATGTTTGCGTTTACTCTACAATGAAGTTAAAATATTGGCAAGGGTAACATGCATATAACGTAGCAAATAAATTTATTTTATTTTATTATTTTTTAATTTTTAGTGCGTGATAAAGCGTGTTTTTTAGGTTTTTTTAAACTATATTTTATTTTACATGTTAATTTTTATTTTAATATTTAAATTTACATCACTTGTTGCAAAATCGTCACCACTGAAAAGCTGTGAGAACAAAATATCCATAGTGACGTCACAAAATGGCGATGCAAACTAAAAACCTGGCTAACGTTGTAGTCTGTAAACCGTGGTTTTTCAAGGCAAATATACAAAACAAGAGTAAAAGCCCATGTATAATAGATTATAATAAATGCTAACTTTCATGAAATTACCATAGTAACTTAGAACCTGCAAAACAAACGCAAATTATTTATACCTCAGTTTTTCCAATACACTGAAAATTTCTTTTTTGTTTCCTCGCTTCATGAGTAATAAGTGCTTCGAGGGATAATTATTTTATCTTCACCAAGTCTGTAACCTTTTATTCCAGTCCACATGTATCTATTTCCATGTTACTAACCTTCTAATTGGCTTCCCATGCAAAACAAAGTAATTCGTTACATCTTTGGTCAAATTACAATATTTTGGTATCCAATCCTGATGCCAATTATCCAGATGGAATTTCTGCTTGGTCTACTGTGAATTTTACCAAAATAATTGGTGAACTTTCTTCAAATGATATAACAAGCAATTCAAATATCGAGAGGACAAAATTGGTCAGTTCGGTAGCCGTGTTAATTGGATTCAGTGGGTAATGTGAGAATGCTCTTTTGGCTTGAATGTGGGGAACTTGTAGGGAGTAAAATTTCTTTTGTAGCACTTTGATACCAGAAATTCTAAGCATCATACAATTTCCAGATTGGAAAACCCTCTAAAATTGTAATATCTGAGTAGGTATGCAATTACCTTCCTAACACGTTTTGGTTAAGTATTCTTAACAACTTTTTCCAAGAAAGTTATTAGATTCTTCGGAGCAAATAAGGAGGAAATATGATTTTAATAAATTGCTCTATGAAAAGAGGGAAAAATCCTCTGTCGAAATCACTGAAATCCTGGACAGAGTGGTGACATAATTTGATTGTAACAAGATCCTAGAGATGGATAAGACTTAAAGCTCTCGAATTTAATCCAGTCAAATGTATACGTATACCAAGGAAAGAGTACTATGTAGCTAAGCAATCTTAACAGGAGCGGTTCGTTTTCTCTGTATCACGTAGACTTATTCCTTTCTGTATGTGCTTGAAAAATTTATGAAACTCAGATTTCTGAAAACGAAATATTTCACTCAAATGAGACAGAAGATTATTATGCTTTATACTGGGACAAGCTCCTTTCACATCCCTATAGCAAAAATAAGTAAGCAGAGACATTCTGCTGAAAAATTAGCGTCCTGATGTTCTACATATCATCTCCAGAAAATGCTGTTTATTTTCCAGCTTTCTTGTTTATCAAATAGCGCTCAACAAATTCATTATTTAGGGAAAGGAAACAACCATACTTCTAGCCGTAAATAATTTTAGGGAAAGTTGACAAAATTGCAAATATTTTATGCGACCATAAATTCGAGTCCTTGCTACCCAAAATCACTGCGTATAAATTTTGACATAAGGTATTACGTGGAACTTTAAGTTTATTAATTTTTCACGTTGAAATATCATCAAGATTTTTTAAGAAGATATTTTAATCCTTGAGATTCACGGTAAGGATGCTTTTAATGTTATGATTTTGTTTGGTTTCCAGCTAAGTTTTGACATGAAAGTGTAAATTATGAAATCATGCAGTTGAATTATCTAGAACTTTACTAGATTTTGCCGGTAATGAGGTCTTCAACTTTGGAGATTCCTACTTTCTTATACTAAATCCAACACTCGAATACGGCAGACCAGGTAAATTTAGTAAGTTGCAACTGAAGAGGATGAAGAGCCTCTTAAGACTGGTTTATGGAGATTGATCTTGGAGACTGATTCATAATGAAAGATCAGCAGGAGAGTTTTGATGTTCGATATGCCACCTTTTCAAGTGAAATACGAGAAATACGAAATAAATAATCTTGAATCACCTGCACGGTCTCCATGATGCGTTATTTTTTATACGACAATTGTTAGCCTTCCCGTATTTTGAAAATATTCGAAAAATCCTCAATGGATAAAATGCCCAGTTATCGGAATGCAATTCCCGGAGAATTTAATGACCATTAACAGGGTTTTCTATGATTCTGTATTCCCTTCAAGGATAACCTTAGGAATCCTATCGTTGACCGATAATGCATCTCTTGCATAGAAAATGAAACTTAATAATTTTTTATGAGTTTGATTTTTATTCGGTTCTTCACTCAATGAACTCGGTGAGTATTGCTACCGGAGTACCGGAGTGTTCTGGGCCTGAAATCGATGACATCACCAAGCTTAGCGTCGACATAATTTGTTTGCATAGGAATTTATAGTTCACATTGAAAAGGGTCACTGGTTTCCAGTTCTCTATCCTCTAATAGTCTCCATTCTTTGATATCACATCGCATCACAGACCGTCGGCAGCTAAGCGAAAATTCTGTGAGGCCATCCGCCACAGAAAAGAAGACATTCAGGAATCAAGAGATCCTTGAAAGCTATAAAGAACTCAGAAGTTAGGCCATCA
>QYTT01094138.1:793-16729 GCA_006980735.1 Dasypogon diadema
GAGGTTTTAGATGGTAATATAAATAAAATTAATTATGCATTTTCTTGTAACCTGTATTTGTATTTTCTCTATTACACACATTCTCACCTCGAACTTCAGCAGGCCAGTTACATAATAAGTTTAATCGTGACCGCACGTCCTGGAACAGGGACCTCATTAATACATTTTATAAACAAGCGACGGGTTTTAACTCATGTGTATTAATTCTCGTAGCATAGCGGGGAAGATTGATGAGCTCCAGGAAATTTTTATGGACTCTGATGTACATGATATTCTCATCAGTGAGACCTGGTTTAATAATGACATTCCATTTCAAATGGTTTCATTGCCTGATGTGATGGTTTCGTGTTTGTAATTAAAAATAAGCCGATAAAGGGCAAAATTTTTGAAAGCTGTGTTGAGTCTCCATGGCTAGACGGACTAGGCTTCAGCCATTCTGATGAGATTTCCTTACCGTCGAAATCGAAACACTTCACAATATTTTTAAATGCTGGCATTTTGCTAGCAATTTCCATCTGCAAAAATTTTTTGCCTTTCGTGGAACTTTAAACAAGTGATAAAAATTTTGATTTTTGAGTATAGATTGCGTTGTCTCCATGAGCAGGCGTCGCTTGTTCGACTTTGGGCCGTTGCTATTCGCCATAAACCTGCTCAAGCACGCAACCTGTCCCGCCGCTTTATCCGCTGCACTTCCCCGAAGGTGAGTTTGGAGTCAATCATCACTCCCAGGTATTTGGCTGTCGACTTCGTCAGCACCCTCCTCATCACCTGATTGAGCTTGAGTTGCGCCAGCTCAACCGTGCGGGCCGTTATTAATACGGCGACGTCGTCCGCATACCCCACCAGTCACGTCTCATCTAGCATATCTAGCCGCAGGAGGCTGTCATAAGCGGCATTCCAGAGGTCTGGTCCCAGTATGGATCCCTGTACCACCCCCGCAGTAACAGCCCTCTCCCGCCGTGGTGTCGTAGGCTAGGGATCGATCTTCTAGACGCATTCCTGACGTCGAGAGTGACAACCCCCCTCCTCCGCACGGCTCACCACTGCGAAAACCTCTTGCACCGCGTCTACAGTAGATCGTCCGCGCCAGAATCCATATTGTCGTTCGGAAAGGCCGCCGGCCGTCTGAATCGCCGAGAGCAGGCGGGGTTGCAGCAACTTCTCCAGGACCTTGCCCGCCGTGTGCAGCATACAAAGGGGGCGATACGACGACGATGCAGTTGCTTCGTCCTTCCCTTTGCTTATCAGCACCAGTCGTGCTATCTTCCAGCGGGGGCAGAAGACTCCGGCCCCTAGGCCCCAGCTCCTTCTCAGGATCGCGATTTCCCCCGTCCACCAATAAACGGGGCGCTTGTTGTGCGTTGGCTTCGAGTGAGGCATTGCCGTCTCGCACGCCCTGTTGAGTAGGCCCATAGTTCCCCCCGCAATTACCTCGACTTCCTCTCTGCTCCCAATGTCGGTCGACAGCGACATCAGGCCGGCGTGGAGGACGGAAGCCATTCTGGCTTCGTCCAGCCGTCCGACATTCCACCTTTTACGTCCCTGTGTGCCGCTCCGGGGGGCGCCAGGAGCGCCGCGGACGCGGAAGGTTATGTACTGATGGTCACTAGCCGTGTAGTCCTCCAGTACAGTCCACCGTTCCACCAGCGGTACGAGATCCTCCGTGGCGAAAGACACGTTAGGTATGGTTTCCCAGGGCCGCGAAACGTCGTCGTACCGGTATTCAGGACCACCAGGTTGGTGGTTACCGGTCCGGACCCAGCTTTAACTCCGTACAGAGCACACAACTTTCCCTACCTGTGCAGCTCACCCATCCAATCTTAATATATTGGGCCTTTAGCAGCCGAGTGGCACCTTGGTGCAGAGTTTGACCTGCTCCCTCCTGGACGCCTTGGAGATCGAGCTCTCCCAGCTCCTTCCTGACAGTCTTAGCCATCTCCTCAGCGGAGGTGATGCCGTCGAGGGAAACGCTGGACCCTCGGCTCCAAGCTGCGCACTGTTGCACTTTCTCCCAGTATATTCCTGAGGACGTCGTTCAGCGCCGCTTTGTCGCCTGTTTTAGGCCCCAGTTCTATAAGGATCTCGCCGAGTCTCGTCTGGCGGATGGTCTTCACCTCCGTGCCAGTTTCAGTGGGGTTGGCTCCTCTTTTGATCTCCCCAAGCACCTCAGCATAAGATTTGCCTTGGGCCGGGTTGATCAGAAGCGCCTCCCCCTTGGTTTGGGTGGCCTTCTCTTCCTCTTCTTTCTTTTTTTCTTGCCCCTTTGCTCATCAATTTGTTTTGGGGATGCTCTCTTTTGACCGAGGGCTTTCGTGGTGTCGCGCTCTCCGGCCTTCTTCTTATCCCTCGTCTTTTTTCTGTAGCGAGCCACCCCACATTGGTTGGTTGGTTGGAAGAGAGTCTCGGGAACAGGACGGGACTTGTTCCCTCTTCTTCTTGCCTGCCTCTTTCATGAGTGGACTGGAGGCAGTCCTCTTATGGGAGGTATAGGGGTCTCTGTCGCCTGTCTACGGTAGGTAGCCCTTTGCGAGCTTCCCTGTTCTCAGCTCTCCGGAAGATGATCGCATCGATCAGTTCCTCCATCTGCGCCAGCCCGTTTTTTTATCATTATATTTTATCACTATAGCAATATTATAATGGGTGGTGATTTCAAGGTTAACATCTTGAACACATTTTCAACCTCTAAATTCCTTTTAGATTTCGCGATACCTATGGATCTTAACTTAATTAACAAATCGCCAACGTATCTTTAGGAAGCCATGGGAAAGGAGCCATAAGAAAACTCGTAGCTGAGCGTGAGTTTCTGTATCGTAAACGGAAGCATAAAAAGATGGTTGTAAATCGGAGTCGTTATAAATATATACATCATAAAACCTCGATTAAAAATTACATTTTCTCAAAAAAAGTGACCATAATCTTCCGACTAACGATTTGTGGAAAAACATTAATAACATTGGTCTTGCTAGAGATAGCAATCTGCAGGCTTGCAAGTTCAGTTCTTATGTCCTTTTCGAAACGTTCACATCCTTCATGTGGAAGACTCTCAAATTGCAAACACTTCGCTACATTCTGGCAACTTCCCTTTCCGTTGCGTTCATGAACTCGAGGTAGTAAAAGCAATTTTTCGTATAAAATCTAATGCATGTGGTCCTGATGAAGTATGGCTTTGCTTTGTATTGAGCACCCTGTTAACGAAGACAAGCGTCTACCTGGCAATCACGAGGAACGGAGTGGTACGAAAAAAAGAGGATGCAAGGTGGCGGAAAAGGAGTGAACGCTTCGTCGAGTAAGAAATGTGTTGTTAAAATTCCAGCATACGGAAATTGTAAATTTTAGAAAAAGACACGTATTTTTTATTTTGAGTTGTAACATCGTCACAGAATGCATAAAGCTAATCAAATTCGAGTGGAATTAAAGGGGAAAACGGTCCAGGTTGGCCACAAAGAAGTCAACAATGGTAAGGAGACGGCGTACTGAAAATGCAGGTGGAAACGACCCTCAGATAGATGCGCCTTTGCAATTTATTCAAGATTTACATTCAAGTGCCAATCATCCAGGTATCATTATTGAAATCCTTGTTGGTATCCGGAAAGTCAGCGAGTAACAAGAATCATGGTCCGCAGGTATGGTTAAATGAGTGATAAATAAAGGTATTAGAAGTATATAATTGATAATATGTTGAGTTTATGGATGTTGATAAATTGAAAAATTAAATAATTGTGGGATCCAATTTTCTAAAAGAAGAGGAAACAAAAACAACCAAATTTCAAATTTAAAAAAAAAAAAATTTTACTACCTCTGATAAGCTGCTCCAGATGTGCAAAGGTAAACAAATTCCAGCGACTCAGCATCCAATGCACCAATTTCTGGCAGCAGTGCATTCAAATTTCAGTCACCGATAATCCGTTGTTAAGTGTAGTGACTTGCTAAGCTGAAATCTCGCCAAATTGGAAGAAAAGAGTTTAGTTTTGAAGTGTTAAAATTGTGAAGAATATACGTACCTATGAACTGTGTTTAATCTGCGAAAGTCCTAAAAGTGGAAAACGGTTACAATTTACAAAGAGAATTAACTTTAGTGTACTCACCTGAACTTAGAACTTGGGCTCTTGTGAATCTAGAAATAAGAACAGTTATAGTGTAGTGGACTGAATAGTTAAGTAATAGACCTAGTTTAAAGAAAAATCAATAAATTTTACCTGGATTTTAACATATTCGGTGTTATGCTTTATACCCTACCTATACCTAATTATTCACCAAGAACCCACAAAAGAATGGTGTGGGATCAGGGTATAATATGTGGAACTTTGGGATCAAGATAGAATCAGCGTAAATTGGGATTAAAAGTTGGAACAATAGATGCGGAATGGTAAAACAACCATAAGATCAGGTCTTTCCATATTACATACCTTTAAAAGATACTAACAAAAAATTTTCCAAAAAACAAATACAAATTTGCTAATCCCTTAAAAGATTTTTGCATGCTGTTAATGGAAATGCATAGTGATTACTGGTATTTGTAACGGAAAGAAAGACAAAGTATGTTTCTTTAAGACTTTTATGCGCGAAATTATATTTTATGGAAGATTTTGAAATGTATAAGGTAATAGAATTGCAAAATTTATTAAGGGAACGTGGTTTCCCTGTCGGCTATAAATAAAAGGGCGAGCTAATAAATCGTTTAAAATTTTTTGAGAAAGATAAAGCTGGAAGTGAACCTCTCAATCCAGTTAACAATAGCAAACTCGGAGGTTAAAACGTAATCGAACTTCCAAACTCAGGTAATAAAGAGAGATCAGAAGGTGAAAACGAAAGCAAAGACGATTTTGTGGACTCTGCATCAGTTAGTCAGATCAGGAATACTAACAAAGTAGAGATTAAGGAAGGTTTAATAGGTTGTAATGACTTGTATGAACATAACAGTGGCAAATATTTTCGTTTTTAAAGACATTGAAGACTCGCTTCATAAATTGAATGGTGAATCGGGGAAGGACATTGTCGCGTGTTTGAAGGACTTTAACGATATTTCCATAGTGTGTTAGCCCTTAAAACCTTGTTGCAAAGCGAATTCAGAATCAAGCGAGGTGCTTTAAGGGATCAGGATGTTTTAGTTGCGGTTCGTTTGGACACATGGCTGCAAATTGTCCACAGAAAAGTTACGCTAAGCTCAATTGTAGTCGCGAAGCGACCGGAGGCCAAGTGAACGTAATAGGAATCCCAGATTTACGTGTTACGGTGAAAAGCTTATTATCCTACTGCTAAATCGGAAGCATCGACTGTGAGATTGTATGTTGTATTCTCTAACGTATCTACTAATAATCTACTAATAATTTCAATCAAATTCTTTTCACAATCATTTGGCCACGAAAACTTTTTATTATTATACCCTATATGATAGATAGGGTATATTAGTTTTAATCCAACGTTTGTAATGCATAGAACTAATAATGCTAGAGCAGAATGAATTACATATATATATATATGCTCAGAATGTGAAAACAAATCCGTCCTTCGTCCGTCCGTCTGTATACACGATAACTTGAGAACGAATTGAGTTAAAACGTTGAAATTTGGTATATATTACTTTCAGAAAATATTCTAAGTTCGAAAAGGGGCTGATCCCCGCACTCCTTCAATAGACCGCCATATTGAATTTTTAGATTATTGGGCATAACTCAAATAGGGAACAACGTATAGATCACAAATTTAGTAAGAATCAGTTTTATGAGACGCTTAACCAACAAAATGAAAATAAATCATATTCCCCCACTCCTTGGTCGGGCCACCATATTGGATTTTTGGATTATTGGACATAATTCGAAGCGGAAGCAATATATCACTTTGAAATTTTGTATAGATGTGTTTCATGAGACTCCAAGTCGGAAAAACGAAAATAGGCCACGTCCCCCCACTCCTTAGCTTGACCGCCATATTGAATTTTTGGATTATTGGACCTAATTCCAAAGGGAAGCAACCTATCACTTTAAAAGCTTGTACAGATGAGTTTTATGAGATTCCAAGTCAGAAAAACGAACACAATCCCCCATTCCTTAGTCGGGCCGCCATACTAAATTTCCAGATTATTGCACATAATTCGAAAAGGAACTTATCATTCTAAAATTTTGTACAGAGTTTTATGAGATGAATTATATTTATATTGTATCGGGAATCAAGTAATCAGCCTAAGGCGGATTATATATTTTATGTTTTTTAGCTTGTTTTAATAATTTAGCTACATTCGCATGAATAGGTGCTAAAATATGGGCCAAATTAGAAATGAAGCGATGATAATAATTTACCAGTCCTGCAAGTCTTTGGATGACTTTAATATTCTTTGGTGAAGGAAAATTTTTGATTACATTAACTCTTTCTGCTGAAACAAGAATTTCGTCATTGCAAATCTTATGACTTAAAATGTCTACTGTGTCCACTCCAAGAATACATTTGGAAGAGTTAATGTTAATTCTATAATGATCGAGTCGATAAAAAAATTCATGTAAATGCAGTTTGTGCTCTTCGACTGATTTATTAGCTACTAAAATGTCGTCTATATATAAGAAAACGAAATCTAAACTTTTAGTGACTTGGTCCATGAAACGTTGTAAAGTTTGGGCTGCATTCCTTAAAACAAAAGGCATCCTTGTGAATTCAAATAAACCAAATGGAGTTGTAATAGCGGTTTTATATACATCTTCTGATGCTATTGGAATGTGGTTGTAAACCCTGACCAAATTTATTCTGGAAAATATGAGACTATCCCTTAAATGTAATGAAAAATTTTGAATGTGAGGAATCGGATACCTGTCTGGTAAACTGGTTGCATTTAATTTTCTGTAATTCCCACAAGGTCGCTAAGCCGAAGAGTTTTTCTTCGGCACCATGTCAAGTGGAGAATCAACTGAAGAAGGAGAGATTTTGCATAAACCTAATTTTAACATCTGGTCAAATTCCAAATGTGCAATTTTAAATTTATTCGCATCCAACCGACGAGGACGAACAAGGCAATTGACCATTGGTATAAATATGATGTACCACACTATGTTGAGTTGGTTTGTTATATTGCGATGCTTGGAATTTTTGTAAAATATTTCCAAATTCGTTGTTAATTGCAAAGTGTTCCGGTGATGGATTATCAGTGCACTTTGTTATCCCATTTACACTTAATGGCGTTGTAGCATCAATCAAGTTAAATTTTATAAGAAAATCCGCACCGATGGTAAACCTATCATCTGCTGCAATAAATGGAAAAGTGAGATCTCTCCTTAAATTGAAATTTATTCGTAATAAAGATAGGATCGGATCATATTTAATATGAGGAAAAATTGAATGCGGGATAACTGAGAGGTCTGCCTCAGTATCAATTAAAAAATTTAATTTATTATCTTTATATAGATAATCTTTTCGAGTTTTTAACGCAACTATGTGTCAAAAAATTATTCAGTTTTTTTTATAGGTAAATACCATATTTTAACGATAACACTTGGAAGAATTCATCTTATTGGGGAAACAGGTATCTTTTCTTTCAAAATATTTCCTTCTTTTCTTCAGTTAAATTTGCTAGAGACTGTACTAACGTCAAGAAAGGAATTCCTTGTCTGTAAAGGAGCATTAAGTCGAAACTCTTCCTCTGAGAACCCAAAATCAATAGTTTTCCCTATATGCAAATTCTAGGCTGCAGTTAATAACGTTAAGCAATTTTTCATTGAATGTTCACAGACCGCATTTAGGGCAACTACTCCGAACGTAAAGGATCAGGGTGCAGTAATGAAAAAGCCCAAAGCGGTTGATTCCGATAATCATATCCTTCCGAAAGCGCCCGAACTCTTGATTTGATTTAGTATCAAAAGCTTCGGCACGACACGCATTCAACGGAGGTTTCTGTGACTAGCTATGACGTCGCCGTCGTTTTTAGTATGTCTCCGGGCATCCCCTGGGCCCCCAACCAAACAAGAAGTCCGCATGACCGTCGTTAAGCTTTTACTGTGAGCTAGTCAAATAGTGCATCAGCCAGAGTTAGTCACTAGGTCAGTATGTGTCAGAACTTGAATGAGATCGTGGGGCGCGTGCTTTGTTAAAAAATGTTTTTGGCACCAGGTCTGTTCCTTCTTCGATTAAGTTGATAATTTTCGTCGGCTAGTGTTCTATTGTTCATGCTCGGCAACTTGCCCAAAGTTGAATATCTTCTGAATATTTTTATGATTTCTATGAATGGCTTAGTCTGGTAATATTCCTGTAATGATTAAAACTCTTTACTAAACAATAAATTTAAATGTGGTGCTTTTGTGCTGAAATAAAATTTGTGATTGATAACTGCTACTATGCGAACTCGCCTAATAGATTTCAATTCGTTAACATTTGCAGATTTATGGGCCCATACCTATGTTTGAACCGAGTTCGGATATTTTTACATTTGCCTCAAGCCTTAAATAAAACAAATCCGAGTTGCGAACACGGAACATTCACAACTCTTTATTGATCTGTTAATAAGTGTCAACAATTACTTTAGTTACGAATGAAACTAGTTCGTCCACCTGTATATAGCTTTATTCCTGTGAACAGACAAAGTGATGTCCTTGTCAGTGGGTTACAAATTCGTATTCTAAACGAAAATGTGCTAAAAGCTAATCGGCGTTTCGCATAGAAAAATGGATATAATATCGCTGCCACCTTGTTCAAGACGCCAGGAGAATACTAAGATGCCAGATCAACCGACGACTCTGTGTCAAACCTCGGCGCCGGCAATTAAAATCTCGACAACATTTCTGTCAACGGTAAGTGGAGTAGATTTGAAATCCTGGAGCTTTCTTATTGATTTCGATTTCGTGCAACAACTGTTGCTTATTTGCTCTCCAACTTCATCCACACATCGATGACCTCCTGAGTCCTGAATATATGAACTATAAATGAATGACTAATAAATTACTTAAAAATTACTGCACATCATTCCTCTTGAAGAACACATCTTTTTACGACTATAATGATACCTCAAAAACATTAAAACACTCAAATTACACGAGGCGTAAACAGTGCTCAGTAGTCTTTCTGTATCTTTAAAGAGGGCGTGCATCTCTTTAATTTCAGATGCAGATAATAATGAAGGAACACTATCTCAAATGATAAAGCAACCAAAGTATGTGCATCCAGTTTTAGTGAGGTTTATTACACTGCATGCCGGACAGTAGGAAGTTGAAAGTACTGTTGAAGTGTAGGTGGGTCATTTTAGGAGATGAACTAATGCAACTACTTAATTACCACACAATCCTCTTCAGTAAACTTTTAGTGTTCGCAAGAAGTTGCAGCAAACCTATTTTTTTGCTTGTTGGTGGAAGTGGAAAATTAATTTATGATTATGTACTTCAATTTTTAAAATCTAATAATTGCCTTTTTCCCGTGTCATATAGTATTCAATTCATGGAGACAAAACTACGATAAGATTAATAATTTTTGTAGCAAATCAAATTTTTGTAAAACATTTCTTTATTTTACTAATAAAATACGTGAGTTCGTTTCTCGACGTATGTGGATCTCTGGAAAGTTATTGCTTTTGGTAAAGAGTACTGATACTGATATTACTTCGGCAAGATTTATTAACGAATTCACACATTCTGAATATTTGTCCACGGAAAGAATTGCAATTAATCCCACTTGTTCTGTCAATTGGTCAGTCCAAGAGTTCTTATCTTTCCCATTTATTCCAAAAAATTACTTGATCAAAATTTACAACAATTTGACTTGAGTAAGATTTACTAACAGTTATCCTGAGTGTTGATTGGAACAAGATTTACTACACTTGGCGTTGACTAGTGTAAATAATTTTATTTTGAGTGGCAACACTAACATCTCTGACAACTGATCGGCTGCTTAACATTTAGGCTTTTAACTACAGTCATCAGTTTGATCATCTTGTTCCAGAATTTATACCATTGACACACTACACCATCATTATGACGAAAACCGTCATTATGACAAAAAAGCCCATTATCAGGATGATTACACAAAATTGGCATCATTACCTCGAAATGACGAAAACTTCATTTTCACAGTCAAGAAAATCACTGTCAAAACCTGTCAATAGAACCAATGACGAAAATGTAATGTGTCACACTGTCATTTGCGTTTTCGTCATAATGACGGTTTTCGTCATAATGATGGTGTAGTGTGTCAATTGTATTATTTTCTATCTCGCTATAATTAATGACGAATTGACTGTATTCTGTTATATATTCATTAGTATTGTTTAATATTAGATTTTTATCTCAATTTAACTAAGTAAAGTACTTTTCTTCTTTTTGTTGCAATTTAGTTTTAATTGGGATTTTTAAATTTGTTGAATGAGTCATTAAAAATAGTAGAAATACTAGGTTTTAATTTTGGATTGTTTGAATAAATATATCAGATATATATACGGGATGTTAATGAAGTTAGTGAAAATTGCTTTTCTGAAACATTTATAAGGACAGAGAAATGTAAATTTTAAGTGATGGTAAATTTTAAAGTATTTATTTTTTAGCCATCCTAAGAATTGACACAAAAAAAGCCAGCGCTTGGGATCGTTCTTAGGATGCTTTAAAATTTACCATCACTTAAAATTTAAATTTATTCTTGTATATGGCGAAATAATCATATCGAAAGTGTTTACAATGTCAACAAATATTAGATTTATCTTGAGTCACCTGTGAAAAACATTCCGAAAATTAAATATTTACTGTTAACAATGACTTCTAGGAACAACTCTTGAAGTCCGTGTAAAGTAGTAAAGCTTTTCGAATAGAAAAAATTCTTAAATGAAATACGTGTGGAGAAGTAGAAGTATTTCATATAGCATAATTTAAAGGTACAAGCTGAAAATCGCATAGAAAATAAAACTCGAACGGGCAGGCGTCTCAGCATATTGTGTGTGAAGTGCACAATAACCCTACAGTTGTTGCAGCTAAGGTTTTTGCAAGATTAGTAATGATCTCAATAAAAGTATCAGTTTCAACAGAGAATAACGAAAATAGGAACCTCTGAAAATTACTATTTTCCTCTACAATCACCCGATTGAGCATCCCTGGCCTTTGCTGGGAGATCATATTATAAAAAACATACAATATCCAAAAAATCCTATAGCTTACATCCTTATTGAAGAATGGTCAAATATCTCCCCGGAATATGCTAGAAGACTTGTCGAATTAATTCTTGTGAAAGGTTGGCTGTAGTGGTAAGTGCTAAAAAACATCTATGTAATTTTAATTATTAGACTAAGACCACTTTTACCAAATGAATTAAATGATTTGACATCCTTAAAATTCAAAATTTAAAAAAATTTTGAATTGCAGGTTCTCTATTCTTTTAGGTTCTAGTCCTGTTCGCGTCGCGTAGATATAGTATGTACTACTTTCTGCACTTTTTAGGCCAATTTGTCAGGAAATTGGTATAAAAAGTGCAGGAAGTAAAAGCGACGCGAACAGGCCTTTTATTTTAAAAAATTTTCACACTCAGATCCGGCAATTTCGAAATAAACTGAATTTGCTGCCCGCAGTTCCGATCGAATTCGCTCGAATTTGAAAATAATTAAAATTGTAAATATCTAATCTATACAATCACACAGTGCTACATTGACCCCTTAAAAGTGCACTTTAATGGCAAAACATGTACCCGATTTATTTATGCTTTTTCTCTTGGTCTATCAATCACACAACTTCAGGTAAAAACCTACAAATTATGAAAGTAAATTATTTTTTACTTCTTAAGATATGATGCCTTGAACACATTCAATGTTGTGAAACCGAAATCTTATTACAATTTTTAATCAAAATTGATGCAAAAGAAAAATGTCTTTTGAGGCACGAGCTTCAATTTTTTATATCATTTATAATGAGTGACTAACCGTCTTTTTAAATATTTTAAATATACATACGCTTCCATCACCCTCAAAAATTTGAAATACATTTTCGTAAGGCTTTTTCTCGTGTAACTTTGAATTTGACTTGATTTTTAAAAAAAAGGTCCGGAAAGGTTCTGGAGTTCTCACTAAATATAAGTACACATACTTCTCAACTTTACATTTTGATATATTACTTATTAGCCGCTTTGAGCCGCAATACAGATAAAATCAAAAATATTCAAACAAACAATTTTTTTAAAGAATTTTATCATTGTAAAATCTACCTTTGTACATCGTCAAGTGCTTTTCTAGAATCTAGGTGAAAGCTGTTAAAGGGAATTTTACATTGTATTATAATATAAATAATGTCAGCAAATTCAAAGTACACCAATTTTGATTTAATTCAAAAATTTTTTTTGAGAACTTCGAAAAAAGACTCAGAAAAATGTGAAATTGACTGCGTAAACTATATAGTGGACAGTTATAATAGTGAAAAGGTTTTAAATGAGGAATCTTTGAAGACATATAAAGATGAACTTGCAAAAATTGTTCATTTCATACAAATCAGGTATAAAAGTTATTTGAGGAAGTGTTCATTTTAATTTTCACAAGTAGAAAAATCGCACACTAAGTTGTTTGGAAGTTATTTTAAGGTTCCAAAAGAAAGACACCTGAAGAAGCCGTTTCTCTAATTATGGGAAATTAGCTTTCTTATAGGCAGTACTTGTGTGGCGTCAGTCGTTTGGCCTTATCTGGGCATTAGTCCATTTTTCCTGAGTCCCGAATCCGCCACAACATTTATAAGGTTTTTAATCGCCCGAGAGGCGAAAACACCTGTCAGCAAGCGAATTCGGATAGGCAGCAGGCCGAAGTGACTACTGTTTCTGATTCATTTGTTTGGGTTTTTATGATGTTTTTGTTTTTTAGAAAAAGAGGATAGAGAAGTTGTTTTTCGGGAATCGTTTTTGAGATAATTTGTTTTAATGGTCCAACGAAAAAATCCTAGCTCGTTGGGAGGATATTTTGTCCTTAAGTTTGTGTCCGTATTGTAATCATATCCACATTTCAAAAATAAAATTGTTATATTTGTCGGGAATTTTATTGTTTCGTGGGGAGAAGAGGCATTCATGTTTGGCAAGACACGCTGGGATCTTCTGCCTGCCGATACGCCGTTGAAAAGAAAAGTTCATCTGCCGCATCCTTTTTTAATTTTGGCGACGCCGTGCAGCACGGAGTCATATTGTGTAGCTTCAGCTTATCGCTACAAATTGGTGACCCCGATTTCAAAGACACCCAGGGAGGCGGATTCACTCCACTTGCTTATCCTGTTCGAAAGGTTTGCAGATGACGACGTATTTGGTCATCCACAATTGGCGATCCAGAAGAGGAAATTATCAGCAATTGCAGTGAGCGCTGGTAGAATTGAAGTACTTCAAGAAAATTCAAGAATTGCAGAAGGTTGCAAGTTCAAGTCGAGTTTACAAGGGACAGCAGTTTCATTGTCGGTGAACTTATTTTCAAGTATTATGTTACCTTTGCTAACGCAGTTAAACTGCATTTCTTTTAATATTGCTGTCATGAATTGCTTTTAATCTTAAGAGGTTTACTTAGTGTTGTTATTTTACTCATTTTTTGTTCCTAACCTTATTTTTCCTGTAATTTTTTCTTAACGAGCAGGATTTTTTGTTGAATTGGCGGTAATTGTTTGGACGTCGGAAATTTTTCTTTGACGGATAATTTAAGACCTATAATTTTCGTTTCTTTGTTGGAATTAAGGGGCATATGTCGCGTTTTTAGTTTGTCTCGTGTTTGTGGGTGGTCTGTTCAGTTTTTTGAGTCGCTTGCTGATTGGTGAATCTGGTCTTTACATTGTTTGTTTTTTTTCATAATCATGGCGAATGATTCGAGTGATTCGGGACTCAGGAAAAATGGACTAATGCCCAGATAAGGCCAAACGACTGACGCCACACTACTCCCCCACCAGCGAAGCCTAAGGCTTAGCGAAATCTCACTGGCGGTTTAGTAGCTCGTCCAGCTCTCGTGATTCGAGATGGGAAAAAGGTATTTCCGTCAGGAAGAAACACGAGCCTGCGAGAAGCAGCATCGTTATCACTAGAGACTCGGGGAGGTACGCCTGATTGCAGCGGATTGACATCCGTCGTAGCTGCTGAACCATTCGAGTCTTCCAGCACCTGACGCAAAAATACAGGGGGGGTACTAAACTGCGTAGTAGAATGATTTTCAAAACCCAACTCTGGATGATTATGCGACGCGGATGACCCTGTTAAGTCATTAAAAATGAGTCTGTCGGGATCCGCACAATTGTCTCCAAAACATGGCTTTAATCTATCAACAGAGATGTTAACGTTCTTACCGTTAAAATTTACAGTATAAAATTTTTCATTACGGGAGATGACCTCGAAAGGACCTTTATACGGTGGCTGCAAAGAAGGACGAGAGGAATCTACCCGAACGAAAACATACGGCGCTGAAGAGAGTTCTTTAAAGATAAAAACTTTGTGCCGCGAGTGACGCGATGCTTGTGATGGTCTAATATTTTCGAAAAAAGATTCGAGCGAAGAAACAAAATCACTTTGGCACGAGAACTTGGTAGGATTAAAGAAATTGAAAGGAAGTCTCAAGTTCTGCCCGAAAACCAAAGGAAAAATGTAGGCCGAATGGGACAGTTTTTACTGAAGTAAGGCAGAAATACCTATTTAGAATTTGTTGAATCACACATCGGAACGAATTCTTACTCTTCAAGAAGATGTCATACACAACTCTTTTAAAAATGAGAAGAACTTGAATTTAGTGTTGATTTGTTTATGGGGGATGGACGGATCAAGCCGTTTTTCCAACTATAATCAGTAGTGGGAAATGGAAAAGGTGTCCGACGATTCAACATTATTTGTAACAATGCTAAATCCTTTACAATTAACAGTCCAGGAGAACAATAATATTATTATATGGAAAAATATAACTCCATAATCAATCCGATTCTGTAGACCGATATCTATGAAATTCCAAAAAGAAAGTACAAGTTTCATCGTGCAGGAAAAAAATAGATACGATAAACAAATTCAAGGCTTAGAACCTTTTATTTACGTAGCAAAAAATCATTTCATATCAGTATTTTCACTTATTGACGGGAAGATATTATCTGCCATAACCAACTTCTTCAGCGAGAGTGTGTCATATTTGTAAGGAATTTAATAACCTTGAAATGATATCGGAAAATTAATTTATTCCTATAAAGCAGAATTTATCTTACGGAATACAACCGCTGCATATGTGGATTCGATGCCTTGAATTATGCTTACATATTAGTTATCGGTTAAATTTTAAACAGTGGCAAGTTCGAGGAGAAAATAAAGAAAAACTTAAGAAACGAAAGATATTAATTCAAAAATAATTGAAAGACGAAATGCAATTAATTGTGGATCAACCGATACCTGGAGGTGGGGGTACCACAAATACTGGAAACACAGCAAGAAGAGCATTTGCAGAGACTGAAAAATTTGCTTCTATACTTGGAATAAATATTGAATTTGTTAAGCGACTCAGAGTGTTATTAACTGCTATAGCATGCCAGCTTCCTTTAGATATAACAAAATTCAAAAATTACTGTGACGATACAGCAGCCTATTATTTGGAACCCTACAGTTGGTATTACATGCCGGTATCTCTTCACAAGGTAATTTACAGTATGAACATTGTACAAACTTTAACTTTGGGATGGAACATATCATGCCAGAAAAGCTAGTAGATTGCTAAACCTAAAGGATGTATTTCAACGAGCAATGGAGTCATCGATAACTGCACAACAAAGAATATGGCAGCGGAAATCGGTTAAAGTTACCTGCGGAAGTTATTCAACTTTTAACATCGTCAACAGTAGATGCTCAGGAAATTGATGATTCAAAGACTGGTGAAGAATCATTTGAAGAATGTACATGTGAGCTGCTTCCAGAAATAAGTTTTCTTGAATTAGGAAATAATGAATTAGATTAAGATATCGGTGTTTGGTTAATATAGTGCGAGAAAATTTAATTTGTTATAGTGATGTATGTACA